>BLSH010131315.1:282644-298126 GCA_018402905.1 Glandirana rugosa | reverse complement strand
GGGGGTGTGCTGCGCTGAATGTTCATCAGCGCAGCCACCCTCAGGATCACCCCCACTGGACCACCAGGGAGCCCCCCCCCCCCCCGGACATCGCAAGGAGGCTGCCCAGGACCACCAGGGAAGGATCACAGGGAGCCCCCACTAGACCACCAGGTAAGGGCAATATTATGCACTATATGGGTGGCACTGTGCCCATGTATGATGCCTGCCAGTGCCATCCCTTACAGTGCTTGTTGCACCAGTGCCCACCACTGCCACCTATAAGTGCCCACATGTGACCACCTGTGCCACCTATCAGTGACCACCTGTGCCACGTATCAGTGACCACCTGTGCCACGTATCAGTGCCCGTCAGTTTTGCTTGTCAGTGCCGCCCATTAGTGCTGCATATGTGCCCCATCATCAGTGCAACCTTATCAGTGCCACCTCATCAGTGCCAATCTGTACTGCCTCATCAGTGCCCGTCAGTGAAGGAGAAAATGTACTTTTATACAAACTTTTGTGACAGAAACAAAGAAAAATGTTTTTTTTTTCAAAATTTTCGGTCTTTTTTTTTTTAATAGCGCAAAAAATAAAAACCGCAGAGGTGATCAAATACCACCAAAAGAAAGCTCCATTTGTGGGAACAAAATGATAAAGACTTTGTTAGGGTACAGCGTCGCACGACCGCGCAATTCTCATTCAAATCGCAACAGCACTGAAAGCTGAAAATTGGTCTGGGCAGGAAGTGTACCAAGTGCATGGTATTGAAGTGGTTAAGGAATACTGGCTGTTGGCTATATATCTTTTTCCTCCCCCCCCCCTTGTCCTTTTACCCGTGGCTGTTTTTCTTTTTGTAAGTTACTCGTTTTTTTTTAAACCCTTGGTGTGCTGGACTGTGTGGTCACTTCAGAAGTGCCAGGGTGGTCATCTGAAGTGTCAGATGCCGTAAAGTCTATTGTTTCATCCACTTGATCGGACTCAGCTTCTGAGAAGCTGACTCTCTTTTTATTGGAACGTGTATGGCGGAACCTATTGCTCATCTGTGCCTCCTTCCACGTATAAACATTGTCCAGCTCATAGTCACGTTTATCTCTCAGGAGTTTCTCCTTTTTGCCCTCAATGGGCTGTCTTAATGCTGTTGATTTTATCATTCAACTTTCAATCTAACTCCTCAAAGATTAGATCGTCCTTAAAAGTCAAAACTTGCTGGTATAGGGAGATCTCATGCTGCAATCTCTCCACTTCCATATCTCTGGATACAATGATAATGCGCGTGAATTCTGCTGAACAGATAGTGCTTTAGTCCAATCTTTCTTTAAATCCTCATTGAATAAGTCAAAGGTTGGAAACTTTTTAATACGGAGGCCCCTCGGGACCCGTTCCAAGGACAAATATTCGGTAAGTGTGGTCTTTTCCCAATAAGCCTTCACCAAACATTTCTCCAACTTGCGGAAAATCTATTTAATCTGCCCCGACTGATCTCCCTGTCCCTGGCTCAAGGAATGTTTGGCGTTCAGCCTAAGGGGATTATCCCCCAAAGTCCCCTTTCCCCACTTTTGTTCAGTCTATGCTCACATAGCTAGATTTCTATTTTGAACTTTAACATCTTTAACTCTTTATACACAGTTTAACTATAGTGAATTATGTCCATGTCAGATTGTTTATACGTTTGGATATAATTTCTGGGGTTTTTATTTATTTTTTCTACTAGTAATGGCGGCGATCTGCAATTTTTAGCGGTACTGCGATATTGCAGAGGACATGTCTGACATTTCTGACATTTGGGACCAATGACATTTATACAGCGATCAGAAATTTAAATGTCCACTGATTACTGTATAAATGTCATTGGCAGTGAAGGGGTTAACCTGCAGGGGGAGATCTAGGGGTTAACTGTGTTCCCTGGGCGTGTTCTAACTGGGGGGGGGGCTGGGCTACCATGGGCGTGAGAGATCTAACTGATCCCAGTGACAGGGATCAGTAGATCTCCCATGCCCCCACTAACAGAGCGGGGAACCGCCGTGTTTACATGGGCGGTTCCCCGTTCTTTGGCTCTGGCCGCTCATTGTGGCTCACTGGCGGACATCGGGTCCGCCCGAGCCGCGGGCACACTCCTCAGGGGTGCGGCTGGTGCGTGCTCGCCCCCTAGTGGCCATTCGCAGATTTCCGCTTTTTTATGGCGATTCGCACCCAGCGTCCACACTGCCGCCGTAAATAGGCGGTAGGCGGTGTGGAACCGGTTAAGGTATCAGCTGCTGCTTTAAATATTCATGCTAACATAGATCAGTATTATAGTATAAGCGTATTGTACTACAATATCTCAAGCAGCGCTGAATCAGATGTATCACAGCAATTATATAAACCCTAAAACCAGGGTAAACAGTCCACACATAGTTCATTCAATTGTGAATAAATGAATCCTGCGGGGTTAGTGCCTCCTAATCTGTGTTATCCCAGATTATTCCGTTCACTACCTCCACCACACCACGTGAGGATTGGGGTTGCCCCCTATGTGGAGAGACTCCCCAGATACACATCAGAGTACAGCCCATAGGACAACTTATACCATGCTTCCTTCACACAGCCTGGCTGCGGGTCATCCAATCACCATACCGGATCACAGTGTATCGTGAGAAGTAACCATGAGTAAATAGGGCTCACAATAGTGCATTATCCTTTTAAAACACTTTAATGAAACCATGCAAAGACAAACACCCCCTAAGGGTATGCGCTTACATAAAGAAAATGTTAACACTTTGTGAGAATCCCTTCGTTCGTCACACACTAAAAATAGCTGATAGAAACCTTCTCACCACCTTCGAGATCTCCTCGGCAGCATTCCCAGGTGAAGGACTCGTACCAGCGTTCTTAACAATAGCCGCGTGGTCATGCCCTGACGCGTTATGTAATCACGTTGTCAGAGGGCGTGGCCACACAGCACGGCTCAACATTTACATGGGCGGACCAATCAAGGACCCATACCACATCCGTTCGGCATATTCAATGACACTACATCAAAGCAGATTGTCAGCTGTCAATGTTCATAGGCCGCTACGTATTGAGTGGTCAACTCATACTGTGTATAGTTAACATTCTAGAAGTGCATCAAGCAGTACGGGTGTGTGGGATATCATCAATGGGTGCTTCCCTAGTATTCAGTACCAGGCCAATGCGCCATATCATAAACCTATACATTTAAATGGGAGCAACCATAAATGAAGCCCGTGGCCAGGAAACCGACAGTCGCTTATTAGTACATATGTTATACTCATAATTAAGCTTCTATATCTGCATGTTACTTTATCATAAAACATTAACAATAAAATGCAAAGCCAAAAATCATCCAGCTATATCAGTGTACAAGAAATGAATAAGAAAAAATCCACTGGTCAAATAAAACCTATACTGTTCCTAGTATCTCACTGGTCAGCTACTAATATTGTATAGGTCAGACCATCTACCGTCAAGGCATAGAATCCGATCGTAATATGTATGGGCTCATGAGATCGCACACAGTAGACCTGCGTTTATAAAGACCCCCATTGGTTATACATGTTCTTCTTAGTTCCTAAAGCAGGGAAAACAACTTTTCCAATGTCAAAAAATGAAAATAAAAAAATAAAAATTAAATTAAAATGAAGACAAAAAATAAAATAAATAAATAACACTAAAAAGGCTGTTACTAAGCACTCCGGCCCACAAGACTACTGTCACATGAATAAAAGGCCCAAAATTAGTTGGCCCTACCCTCCTATTAGGCAGTGACACGTAACTCAGCCTCC
Organism: Glandirana rugosa; assembly: GCA_018402905.1. Classification (NCBI taxonomy): domain Eukaryota; kingdom Metazoa; phylum Chordata; class Amphibia; order Anura; family Ranidae; genus Glandirana; species Glandirana rugosa. The sequence goes on along the minus strand of BLSH010131315.1, from coordinate 294,363 downwards.
GAATTGTCCCATACCCAGACATCAATCAAGGGACACTCCTAATGGAAATCAACTTTCTACAATTCTACTGTGTCAAGGCCCCTAAAAACCAATGCCTCCGACAATGTCACTCTTTGATGAAACATGTTAGGCGGTTCTGGATGACGCAGGCACGTTTTACTACCGTGGCTTTTAATTTGATTCATGCGCATTTACTCCTTGGACATGTGAGTGTAACTTTTTATTCAATAAATTGTTTATGTGAACGTATTACACCATTGGGGCACACTCTTTCATTTCTCTGAGGTCACACTGTGCCGGCTTGTATGGGCCATTCTGCTGTCTGACTCCTGGAGCTGATCATATTCCTGTGGGAGGAGAAGATCGTTTGTTCTCTGACTGGGACGGATAGTTTACCTTTTGGCTGCTTGCTGGCGTTTTTGGCTCTTTATAATCTTAGAGCCTATACTCTCTGGTAAGCAGGATTGCCCCTTTTTGTGCACCAAGGTGATGAGTTGCTCCTTCATCCTCTCCACTCTAGATGGTGTCGGTTTCTTCACTCCTCTTTCTGCTGCCATGAATATGTACTTTGGACTATGATAAATTAAATTTTATATATGAACTAGCGCTGCATTACTTTATTATTATTGTCATTGTGGGTTCTATCAAGCTCATTTCTGTTGGCAGCTGTTTTTTTGTCACTTTTTGATTTGGTTTATGTACCAAGCGCAAATTGTATTAAGTTTTTACCCTAAAAATCAATGATAAAACAGTTTGTCGAGTTCGACATTTATACCCCGCGGTTTGAGTGTCTCTACCTGGTAGATCCATTTAGTCTCACACTAGGCGATCTCGCTAATTTTATTGACTCCCTTCCAGCTTGGAGCTAGTTTCTTTACGCCCCAAAACTTCAAACCGGAGGGGTCTATGTTATCATGCTGACGGAAGTGTAGCGATACACTATGGTCCTTATACCCATTTATGATGTTGGTAATATGCTCGGATACCCTTTTGCCCAAGGTTCTTTTAGTCCGGCCTATGTAAATAAGATTGCAGGGGCATTGTAGTGCATACATGACATAAGTCGAGCTGCAGGTGATGAAATCTCTGATGAGAAATTCCCTGCCATTAGAGGTGGAGTGAAACCTAGTAAAGTTGCGTAATTGGGTATGGACCTGTCGGCATGCTATACACCACCTACAGGCAAAAAAACTTTTTTTTATCCCAGAACATCTGGGGTTTAACAGGAGGATCTACTATCTTCTTGACAATCCTATCTGCAATGGATGGGGCTTTCCTATGTACAAATAGTGGCTGTGCAGGTATTACCTCTTAGATTTTTGTCCAATGCGAGAATGGGTTAATGCTTCTTGAAAATGGATTTTATTTCTCGATACTGTGTGATGGTTAATAAACATGAGTGGGCATTTTTCAGTAGCAGTAGTTCTACTAATATTTTCCAAACATCTTTCCCTTGGTATGGCTGCTACTTCTGCCATCACTTTATCCAGGCTTGATGGGTCGTACCCTTTCTCCACAAAACGGTCCTTGATGATCGCCGCTTGCAGCATAAAGTCCACATCTCTGGTGCAATTTCTCCTCACTTGCATCACCTGGCCCTTAAGAATATTTTTCATCTAAACCGGATGGTGTTCACTTTGGATAGCCAAATAACTATTCCTATCGGTTAGTTTGAAAAACACTTTGGTACTCAATTTATTGTCTTTCAACATAACTGTAAGGTCTACGTAATCGATCTGTTCTTTACTCCATCTTGACTCCAGCTTTATGTTATTATTGACATTCAGTTTGTCTAAGAATTGTACTAATGATGTTTCTGAACCCTTCCAAATGAGGAGCAGATTGTCTATATATCTTTTATAGAAAATCAAATCCTCATTCTGCCTGGAATAGATGGCCTTGTCCTCCCACTCGCTCATGAATAGATTGGCAAGGCTGGGAGCGAACTTCGCGCCCATAGCCACGCCTTTATTTTGGTTATAGCAGGCCTCGACAAACCCCAGGTCGTTATGGCGACCAGAAATCGCGTCCTGGCGAGTGTCAGCCGTTCCTTATATCACTATGGTAAAACAGCTGTCAGATTCAGCGAGAGCCGAGAGTTCTCTGCTTCATCTAACAGCTGTTACACTTGGCCGCTGCCCGGGATATTTGTCTCCACTTAGAATGAAGAAAAGTAACAAACAGGCTGCCCGGATATTTGTTGAGAGTTAGAAGAATAAACACAACAATGTATTGTTCTTTCAAAGCAATGATCTCCGGGCTATCAGGAAAGTTTAACCATTTATAGACTAAACCCTCTCTCACATTAGTGGCTTACAATTAAATATCCAGTGTTTTCTGCTAGAAAATGACTTGGAACCCCCAAACATTATATATTATTTTTTAGCAGAGACCCTAGAGAATAAAATGGTGGTTGCTGCAATATTTTATGTCACATGGTATTTGCGCAGCGGTCTTTCAAGCACAATTTTTTGGAAAAAATACACTTTTAATGAATAAAAAAAAACTAAACAATAAAGTTAGCCCATTATTTATTTTTGTATAATATGAAAGATGATGTCACACCGCGAGAAACGTGACCTTTATTCTAAGCAACAAAATTGTGATAAAGCCCTGTGTGCCATCAACAATTACCACTCTATGTGCAGCTGGGCTCCAGTATTTCATGGTGACCGGAAACCCACCAGAGCAATGAAAAGTCACTGTGGGGGACACACATGTAGGCAGAAAGTGGCTGCAAAGAGGCAGCAGAAATTCAGCAGCGCTGGAATACTTTTCACCTTTTTTTTGTATTTTATTTACAATGTCACTAAGGCTTTGTTTAGATGTACAAGTTGGGTGGTAAAAATGTGCAGTAGAGACATGTTTTTGCCACCCCCCATTGGCCTCCCTTAGGCAGGAGATGAGGGCGTTTTACATGCCGCAGTCACGATGCGTTTGGCATAATAAGGAGTTTCCCCCATAACAGATTTTTTAGTGTCACTCTTTCTGGCCAGCCTATAACCCTGATGTAACGGTGGAGTTATTGACTGGCTGCTCTGCGCTATAAAAAGCTGGCTCCTAACTTTTTTAGCTGGCTCCTAGATTTAAGGCAAATTTGTCAAGCCCTGGGTTATAGAACCTGCCCCCATACAAAAAATAATTATGTGACAAGCAGAAGTCCAACACCATCCCTAGGTACTTCTTTGTTGGGCAGATCATCCCTCTTACTGAAGGCCCAATTAAGTGCCAACATAGCATCCTCATGCTGTATGATGGTGTATAATGAGGAGACGTCGGCTGTCACCAAAAACCGCTCACTTTGGTCGCCCAATTGTACCTCATTCAGTTGGTTGAGAAAATCTTTAGTATCCCTCAAGTAAGCTTTGGTGGTAACTACACTTTCTTGCAGGAACGTATCAAGGTACTCGCCCACCCTAGATGAAACCAAACCTATGCTGTTAACAGTAGGTCTACCGGGAGGGCAATCCACATTCTTGTGCACCTTGGGTAACGTATAGATCGTAGGTATACGATTAAAGCTGAGGCACAAATATATTTTCTCTTTTTCTTGTTTAAGACCCGAGACCGGAAGCCATACTCAACCAACTGATTCAGATCTCTCCAGGAAAGCAGCCGTGGGGTCTCCTTTTAGTAACCCATATGTCTCAACGTCATTCAACATGTGTAACTGTGAGTGGTAAAAGGATTTATCTAGGACCACCAATAAATTGCTCTGCATAGAGATTTGTTTTGTCCACAATATATTGCAGCAAATCTTGTGGGGAAAACAAATCTAATTGAGAAAAATTGGTAGTGTTGGGCTGCACACCTGGCTGTGCAGTGAAAGGGGGGATTGTAGCTGACCCTGAGCTGGCAGGCAGCCATAAGGGGTTTGCCAGGGCATCAGGAAGATATGTTTGGCCTTAAATCTTCGCATTTGGTGTGCTATTTCAGTGCTGCCACTGGGCTCCTCTTCCTGGGGGTCTAGCTCTGTTTGTGTTGGGATGTATGGTGTTGCTGGTGGTAGGCAGGCCTTCTAAACTTGTTCTTATTCTTTTAACTGTTTCCTCCCCCTGTTTGGTCCCCAATTCACTATTTTCTACTGGCTCGAATTCCGAACTAGAATCGGATGATGAGCACTCCTCGCTGCTCTCATCATCTGACATAGTAAGGATTGTATATGCTTCCTCGGGTGTAAAAAACATCTTTTGGACATGACAGCTGGTACTGGCCTGAGTGACAGATCACTGATAGCGGTACTGATGGCCTGTGTGACAGGTCACTGATAGCGGTACTGATGGCCTGTGTGACAGGTCACTGATGGCGGTACTGATGGCCCTGTATGAAAAGTTCTCTTCATTGGGGGGGCATGTGTGCTGCACAGTGGTGTGTAATATAGCAGGTCATTGGCAAATCATGGATCTCCTCCTCACATGATCGGTGTGTGTGGCGAAGAAACCGGAATCTCCTGGTAGCTGCGTTTCTGTTTATAATTGTGACCGACTGTGATTGAACACAGCCGATCACATGGTAAACAAACAATTTTATTGGTTGTTTACCCTGATTGTGAATGGGCTGTATCCAAGGGACACGCGCCACCCCTGATCGCCGCGGTGCACTTCCTGCTGGACATCATCTGACCCCCCAGTCAGGAGAACTGAAACCACTGTGGCTGTCATTTTACAATATGGCGGGCAGGAAGTGGTTAACCACTTCAATACCAGGCACTTACCCCCTCTTCTCGCCTAGACCAATCTTCAGCTTTCAGTGCTGTTGCATTTTGACAATTGCGCAGTCATGCAATGTTGTAGCCAAACACAATTTTTGTCATTTTTTTTCCCCCACAAATAGAGCTTTCTTTTATTTTTTGCACTACAAATAAAAGACTGAAAATTTTGAAAGTTTTTCTTTCTGTTACAAAACTTTGTAAATAAGTACATTTTTCTCTATCACTGATGGACACTGACAGGCACTAATGAGGTAGTACTGATTGGCACTGATAAGGCACTTATATGCAGCACTGTTAGGTGGCACTGATAGGTAGCACTGATGGGCACTCACAGGTGCACTGACGGGCACTCACAGGTGCACCGACGGGCACTAATAAGGCAGTACTGATTGGCACTGATAAGGCACTTATATGCAGCACTGTTAGGTGGCACTGATGGGTAGCACTGATGGGCACTAATAAGCGGCACTGATGGGCACTCACAGGTGGCACTGTTAGGCAGCACTGCTAAGGAGGCACTGGCGGGCATCAGATTACCACTGAGTGCCATCCCTATTGCCAGTTGTCATATGACGCCCAATCAGGATAACTGAACCACTTCCAGGCCGTCATTCTGCATACGGCAGTAGAGAAGTGGTTAAAAAAGAGGCTAACATGAGTCATGTCTGTAATTGTTGAACATGAGGTTTACAACCACTTTAATTGCCTTTTCTCGGTGGGGGGGGAAAAAAAAATCAGGTTTCTTTTATTTAAAGGGTAAGTTCACATTTGATCACTTTTTTTTTTTTTTCTTCTAAATTCTAGCTCCCCTATATACCAATATAGTGTTCATTAGGGGTGCACATCTTCACTGGTCATTCGATTATGATTATCAGGTTTCAGCGATTCGATTCCGTGATGCATCACGATTACTACCCAATGTTTGTAATGTTTGCTTGCCACTGCGCCACCGCCAGTCAATAGACTCAACATGGTTGTGTGATAGATACAGCTCAGCTAGATGGGCGTTATAAGATCTCGTCACACTTATGCCTCATACACACGGGTCGACGATCGTGTACAACAGGTCCTACAAACGACCGTTATATGCTAAATCGACCGTTAGTACACGTGATTAGAACAACCAACGTACGACGGTCGTACAACAGAAGTTGTATGAGCAGACTAGAAAACTTGGTAGTACCAGCACGCGGTCGTACGACCGCTGTATCGTGTGTACGAGGCTTTAGTCACTTTACAGAAAACGTTACCTGCAGTGCACTGCATTCTACCATTATTACACCTGTAACTGAAGCCAAGCCACCATTAGAGGTAGGAAAATCCTTGACAGAATAAATTGTCAATTGATACATAAATCCTTGAGTAAATTCTTATGGGATCACAAATATACACACACACACCCCCAAAAAACACACGTCGGTGAATCAGAATCCTGAGAAGGGGCAGGCCAGTGGGCTGGCCACTGGGCCAAGCAGTCCAGTCTGGTCGGTGTGTTTTTTTTTTTTTTTTTTTTGTTTTTGTGTGTATTTGTGTTATTCAATAAAGATTTTATCAAGGTTTTAAGTTTCAATTTATTTGTTCAAGGATTTTCCTTCCTCTGGTGGCTTGGCGGGCGTCAGTTGTCTGAAAAAAACTTTTAGTATATTTATTTGGTTCATGGTTGAGGGTTACTTACCCCTAGACAAGACAGTCAGTCAGTGTGAAAGTTCAAAATGGGAGCAATATTCCAAAAGAAACCATTCTCCGTTTTCATTGCTAGAAAAGCTATAACAAATATAAAATGTTCAAGGTTCACTGTGATGATTGTTTGTTGCCACCGCCAGTCAACAGATTCAACAGAACACAGGTGTGCACTGTTGATGCTAGACTGGCGTTATAAGATCTTGTCTCTTAGTCACTTTTTAGAAAACGTTACCTGCACTCTACCATGATTACACCTGTAACTGAAGCCAAGCCACCATTAGAGGATGGTAGTACCCGTAAAAAAAAATCCTTGACAGAATAAATTATCAATTGAAGCCTAAAACCTTGAATAAATCCTTATGGGATCGCAAATATACACACAATACCCCCCCCCCAAAAGAAAACACCACCACACGTCTGTGAATCAGAAAATCACGAGAGAGGGCAAGCCAGTAGACCACTGAGCCAGTCAGGCAATGGCACAGACAATGAGATCAGGTTGGTGATGGACCGATGGTGTTTGATTTTTTTTTTTTTCTTTTTTATGTATTTGTGTGATCCAATAAAGATTTACTCAAAGTTTTAAGTTTCAATTTATTCTTTCAAGGATTTTCCTTCCTCTGGTGGTTTGGCGGGCATCGGTTGTCTGAAAAAACTTTTAGTATGGGTCGAGGCTTAAACCCCAGTAGGCATTGGAATGGACAGACAGTCAATCAGAAAATTCAAACTGGGCACATTGCACAACCTTCGAAAAAAAAACATTCTCCATCCCCACCACCTCCACAGAGTCCACGGTGCTAGAAAAGGCAAGCTATAACAAATATAATATGTTCCAGGTTCACGTGATTGTTTGCCAGTGCCACTGCCAGTCTGCCATGCCAGTTGTCTGGAACTTTTTGTATTTGGCTGAGGGAGGGATAAATTAACCCCTAGACACTTTTTGTGAAACTGAATATTGTCAATCTTCAAGAACAAACAATCTCAGTGTCAGAAAAAATATAAAACAGCGTCGGGCAGTGCACACTGCAGTGCGTGCTGCATGGAGTGGGCAGTGGGCAACCAGACATGACAGCACTTCCTCTCTGGACTGTCACCTGGAAGTGCCAAAAAAACATAAAAAAAAAAAAAAAACATGGATCACTGCAGTGCTGCACAACATTTGGGAATATGTAGATTTTTTTGTAAGAACACTAGTTGATCCACATGCTCTGGCTTGAGGGTGCTTCTTTATGCAGTTACCACATCTCCTGCAGTGGAGAAAACCCGCTCTGCAGACAAGCAAAGTATTGCTTTGATAGCTGAGAAGGGAGGGAAAATATGACCTCATGCTCACGCCACCAGTTCAAAGGGTCCTTGGTGAGAGGCAGAGGTGGGGGCTTTACAATATTTTTCCATTTCCTCTTCAGCCTTGGTATGGGGGTCTTGGGTTCTATTATACCTTCAGTGTCAGTGAAAGACTGTCCCAGCAAAGTCATGAGCAGAAATCTAGACCTTCTTTTGGGAGGAGATGGAGAATGGTTGTTCTCCTCGATGGGTGTTTCTTCTTCCAGAGTTGCTTTTTTCCTAGGCACTTGATCCTCCTCGTCATGTGTCCTCATCCTAGGTGTAATCTGTGTTTGTATAAAGGAATAGAAAATAGTATTAAGAAAACACACTGTGAATGTGAACTGCCTGTGATTCCGATGGGGTGAGAAAACCGCACAGGAAGGAATCGGTGCAGTTCCCGCAGCCCGCACTGCATCAGAAGCAGCAGGGTTTACCACAATGTAGCTAGCTGCTAAGCTACCTACTGGCACTGCTAGTCTAACTACTGCTGTTTCAAGAAACATGATGAAATTCAAATTACCTCTAAGGATGCAGCCTCCTAAGTCACTCCTCTGTATATCTCCAATCTCTCCTCTGTGAGGATAAAAGGCAGTCCCTTAAAGCGAGGGTCCAGTGCAGAGGCTGTATGAAGGATCTTCTCTGCCTCACTGCTGTACCTCTTCTGGAGATCTGTTTTTGATGGCATTCTTAATCTCATGGATCATGGGTGTGTCTCCCATGGTGTGTCATGCTCTGGAGGAGTTGTGCATTTAGAGGGGCAATAAGAGAAACTGTTGGATTGCGCTCTTCTGACATCAGCATAGTTACATCCTTCATTGGCTTTAATGCACGCATGTATTATGGACTGCCATGAGGTATTACTTTAAACCTCTGATGTGGACCACTTTTTTTTTATTATAGAGCACCATAAGTTATTGTTATTAGGTGAGGTACAGGTATGAGCTGCGGCGGAGACGGGGTGACGGCCCTATTAAACAAATGCTTAAAGATGCTATACTATTAAAATCTGCACCCCTATAGTGTATTAGTAGTAATTCAATAAAACAAATTCCATTAGGATAGATGAGGTACCTGATGAGTGGTGGTCTGCTCTGTGGTCTCATGCAGCAGCCTGTGAGGTGAGGGCGGAGACACAAGCGCAGCCTCGGACGCTGGCCTGAGGCCTCAGGCCTGGATCACTTGTGTCTATCTTAAGCAAGTGCTGGCTCGGGCCTGCAGCAGCCTGCCTGTGCCTGAGTGACAGTGTGACACAGCGTGAGACTGAGAGGAGGATGATCTCTGGTGGGCCTGGGACCAGGAGTCGGGGACACTCACTCCACGTGTCTCACCCTCCTGCAGCATCCAGCTCAGCTTCACACTGCGACGCTGGGCGGCTGTGGATGAAGTCAGGAGAGGCGTGGCTCGCCCGCGGCTCCTTTCGGCAGTTTCCGGTGAGACGCGGATGACTTCATCACCTTAGAATCGATTGACAGTCACTGCATCGATGCTGCATCGTGGGCTGCTGAATCGCGATGCATCGATTTAAATTCCGCAGCCCTAGCGTTCATGTACTTTTTTTGCAAAAATATCAATGCTTTCCATTACATCTACAGACCCTTTACTGTCCTTCATCCATCCATGTTTCCATACGTAATGTCTTACCTTCACACAGACTAAAGTCATGACACAGGAAGGAGTTGACCAGCTGACCTCCTTAGTACACAACCTGCATCATCCACCCTCCTACCTACCGCCCACTACCAGGTGCACGTTTTTTAAATGAAATGCAATCAACCAGTGATCACCCTTCTCACTAAATTAACAATATAAAATTAGATTGTATAGTGTATGGCCACGTTTATACACCTAAAATTGCTAGTTGTGCTTTCTCCCTACGTCTTTCAGGACAGCACCTGGAGAGAGCGCAGCTCCGCCCTTTACCTAGGAAACACTGCAGTCAGAACTATAAAGTCCGCCTCCTTCCACCATGGCCTCAGTTGTAGTGTTTCCTGCAGCCATGGTGGAAGTGCTGCAGGGGACCGAGGGGGGGCTGCGCTTTCTCCAGGTGGGGAGGGTTTGAGAGCCTACCTTTTTGTTTGGCGGTTTTTTGTTCTGGATGGCCGACCCAACACCCTCCCTGACGGGTGGGGGGTAGTTCGGTACCCTCTTCCCTTCTTAAGCCCGGCAAGGGCAGAGGCCAGCGGTGGTCCCGCTCCTATAGACCGGGCGAGGCAGCCGGGAACCATAGGGAGGATGGAAGCCCCGTGGCTTCTCCTGTGCTCGTTCCGGGGGACGGGCGACGTAATCTCTGGTGGGGCGGGACTTCCGGCGGAGCGACGCGGCTTCCGGTTCCGGCCGCTGGAATGCAGGGGAAGGGGGCGGGGCTTTCGGCCGGCGCACTTCCAGGCCCGCAACGGCGGGAATTTCGGTTTAAAAGAGTGATGGACGCCCGCTGTGCACTCTGCAAGTATGGAGACAGAAGCTACAGCGTCTGTGGCAGGAGCCACAAGCACCGGCCAGGCCCAGGTAAGACAGAGGTCTCATGTAACCTTGGGCAATGTTTGTTCCCTCCCCCCCCCCCTTGGGAGGAGGGGGAGCCTGCACCACCATCACTCCCAGAAGCTGGTTTAAGGGTTTTTTGTTTGGCTGTGGTAGATCAGTGAATCTGTGGTTTGTTGGTGTTCACTCTTGTTGATGTAGGTCTGCTAGTGTGTTTTAGACCAGATCATATTGTGTTGATGTTTGTGTTTTGGGGTGAATTGTAAGGAAAAAAACCTCTCTCCTCCCCCCAAAAAGAAGTGTGCGTCATGTAAGTCCGCACTGAAGGCGTTTTGGACTAAGCCATGGTGCAAGACTTGTATAGCAGAGTTAGTGAGGGAGGAGACAGCAGCAGTACCTCCGTCTCAACCTTGTGAGATGCTGACTTGCTTCAGGAAGGAACTGGAAGACACTTTTCAGTCCTTCCGTACCTATCTGGATAAGCGTCCAGTACCTCTTCAAACTAGGGGTAACTAGCCGCCTGGGTCACACACATCTACCTTAAAGGGGATGCTGAGTGATTCAGACGAAGAAGAAGTGGGTAGTACTTCCTCAAAGTCCGGTAAGGAAGAGGAAGGGGAAAGACGGGCCTACTTCCCGCTACAAATTGACCCTGGATGAAGTAGATGAACTACTGAAAATCATTCACACCACATTAAAAATCAGAGGATAAGGCCCAGTTGTCTCTTCATGATAAAATGTATGAAGGGATGGACGAAATCAAACAGAGTGTTTCCAGTACATAGAGTACTAACGGAGACAGTTAAGAGGGAATGGAACGACCCAGAAAGGGCCCCGTTTTTCTCTAGGTCTCTAAAAAGGATATCCCCCTTTGATGAAGATGCCGCACACATCTGGAACAAAAGACCCAAGTTGGATGCGGCATTTTCCCAGGTATCAAGAAATACGGACCTGACCTTTGAAGACATGGGGGTCCTAAAAGACCCCATGGATAAAAGGGCAGATACGTTATTAAAAAAGGCCTGGGACTCAACACTTAATAACCTCAAGCCAGCAATGGCATCAACAGTGGTGGCCAGGAATCTTGATCATTGGCTAGAGCAACTGGAGGTTCATATCAAGGCTGGTACAACCCGCAAAGACTTGTTGGATACCATGCCAGCATTAAAAAAAGCGGTAGGCTACTTGGCGGATGCCTCGGCGGAATCCATAAGGATGACCGCTAGGTCCTCTGCCTCAGTTAATGCGGCAAGAAGAGCCTTATGGGTGAAGACTTGGACAGGTGACTGCATCCAAATCCAAACTTTGTGGTCTCCCCTTTGGAGGGGATTTAGTCTTCGGTCCAGGCCTGTTTTAGACAGAACGGCGGATAGGAAGAAAGCATTTCCGAAGAAGCAGAAGATTGAACTCAAAACCAAGAAAAGGTTTTGGCCCTTTCAAAATCCCAGGGACTCCAAGGAAGTAGGAAAGAAGCCTTGGAGGCCTCAAAGAGGAAGGGGCAGGACCGGGGTGCTTTTTCGA
>BLSH010131315.1:266585-282634 GCA_018402905.1 Glandirana rugosa | reverse complement strand
CCCCCCCCCCCCCCCCCCCGGCCAGCCAGAGAAAAGCCAGTGACATGCACAGTGTGGGAGGGCGATTTAAAAGCTTTTCTCCCACAATGGCGGAGGGAGACGACCAGTGCGTTCATGCTCAAGATCTTCGAAAGAGGATGCGCACTGGACTTCTCGGAGCTGCCGCCATCCAGATTTTATGTGACCCCAGTCCCCAAAGATCAGGAGAAGTCGCTAGCAATGACAACTGTGATCAACGATTTTCTGCAAGAACAAGTGATTATGCCAGTTCGAGAGGAGGAAGCGCAGGGTTGTTGTTCTCACATCTTTGTCCTGAAAAAACCATCAGGGAAGTTTCGCCTGATAACCTAAAGGTTCTGAACAAAGCCATCAAGTACAAAAAGTTCTGGATGGATACAATCTATTCGGTCAGGAAGCTGCTTCCAGTAGGCTGCTCTTTGGCCTCAATAGACCTCTGGGATGCGTACCTACACATCCCCATGGCAGAGGCATCCCAGAAGTATCTGAGGTTTGCTGTCAACAAAGAAGGGGCAGTATCACACTTCCAATTCAGAGCTCTCCCCTTCGGTCTGTCCTCCTCTCCGAGGATATTTAGGAAGATCACGGCAGAGGCTCTGGCTCCCCTCAGGCTAAAGGGAGTGTCGGTAGTCCCGTATCTGGACGACCACCTTCTATTTGCTGGATCCAGGGAGTTACTGATCAGAGACCTGGGAACAACACAGACCCACCTACAGGGACTGGGATGGCTCCTGAACAGGGACAAGTCAAGCCTGACACCTTCTCAAGAGATTATATTTTTGGGGTACTCCATCAGGTCAGTGACAGGAAGGATGTTTCTCCCCAAAGAGAAGGTGCAGAAGATCACAGAAGCAGTGAAGAAGGTGCAGACGAATGTAGCCATTACAGTTCGTTCAGCAATGTCTACACTGGGGCTGCTCACAGCAACTATCCCAGCAGTGCAATGGGCACGCCTGCACTCTAGGGACCTACAGCAGGCGATTCTGCAAGGATGGACATATGGGGGTCTTTAGAGAAGCGTATAAGAATTCCTGCTTCGGTGAAAAGAAGGTTATGGTGGTGGAGAGTCCAGGAGAACCTGAACAGAGTGTTGGAGTGGTCCTTTCCAGCACAGAAAATCCTGACGACGGATGCAAGCTCCTGGGGGTGGGGAGCGCATCTTGGGGACAACATGGCCCAAGGTTCGTGGACCAAGCAGGAAGCGAAAAGGTCCTCCAACTGGAGGGAGCTGAAAGCGGTATCTATGGGACTCTGGGCCTTCAAGGAGGCAATCAAAGATTGACAGGTCCAGGTCCTTTCGGACAATGCCACCACGGTGGCTTACATCACGAAACAGGGTGGCACTCGAAGCAAAAGTCTTCTCAGCCAAGCCCAGGAAATTCTATATTGGGCAGTAACCAATCTACTAATTAGGCGTCCGTTACAGCAATACACCTGAAGGGCACTCAGAATCAGTTGGCAGACTTTCTGAGCAGGGAGAAGGTGCAAGAGTTAGAATGGAGCCTGAACAAAGAGGTCTTCCAGATATCGCACACATGGGGCATTCTCCAAGTAGATTTATTTGCGTCACGAAAAAAACGCAAAAGTACCAACATTCTTCTCCCTGGACAAAGGGGACCAAGCGGCAGGATTAGATGCGCTGGCCCAGAGCTGGTCCTTCCGTTTGTGCTATGCGTTCCCCCCGGTACAGATGATCCCGTTGGTGCTCAAAAAGCTGCAGGAAGAAGAGACAGTTTTAATTCTAGTGGCTCCGTATTGGCCCAAAAGGGTTTGGTTCTCACTACTGGGAAAGTTATCAGTAATACCACATTGGCTGCTACCAGTAAGGAAGGATTTACTTAGGATAAATCAAGGTCCACTTCTACATCCCGACGTAGCCCGGCTCAGGCTAGCAGCTTGGTTAGTGAGCAGCAGGTCCTGAAGAAAAAAGGACTATCGGACGGCCTGATTTCTACTCTGTTAAATAGTAGAAAGAAGGTGACGGAAGCAATTTATTTTAAAATGTTGAGCCGTTTTAACTCCTGGTACAGTGAGAGGAACTGTGCTCCACAGGAGGAGATTTGAGTGTTGGAATTCTTGCAGAACAGCCTAGAAAAGGGTCTAGCAATTAGTACACTTAAAGTGCAGGTGGCAGCCTTATCAGTTTTTTTGGAGAGATGTTTATCTCTGAATCCCCTTTTTGTCAGGTTTTTTTAAGGCGCTGGCTAGGATGAGACCAGTGCCAATCAAAGTATTCCCTAAATGGGACCTATCGGTTCTACAGGGACTGACTAGAAGCCCCTTTGAGCCACAGACGGAAGCCACAGTAAAGATGTAGTCGCTTAAATTAGTGCTATTAATAGCAGTCACCTCAGCGAGCTGCAGGCCCTATCTATTAGGGAGCCATTCCTGATGATCTTCCAGGATAGAGTGGTCCTTAGGACAGACCCAGGTTTCTTGCCTAAAGTGGCTTCAACCTTTCATAGGGTTCAAGAGATTCTACCAACCTTTTGTCCTTGCCCGAAAAATCCTAAGGAAAGGCAGTTTCATAGCCTTGATGTAAGGAGATGTCTGCTAGAATATTTGGAAATTACCAAAAATTTTAGAAGATCGGATACTTTTTGTTCTCTTTTCGGGACACCGAAAGGGATATTGAGCCTCCAAGAATACCATTGCAGGATGGCTATTAGCGAGGCATACAGAGCCTTGGGGTTAGTCCCCCCCCCAAGGGGGTAGGAGCTCATTCTACGTGAGCAGTGGCGACATCCTGGGCAGAGAGAGCAGGGGCCTCACCAGGACTAATATGTAAAGCAGCCACATGGACGAGTTTTACCACTTTTACTCGTCACTACAGGATGGGCCTGCTCTCAGCGGCAGAGCAATCGTTTGGCAGGAAGGTCCTGCAAGCGGTGGTCCCACCCTAGAGTAAGTACTCTTTTATCTCCAGGTGCTGTCCTGAAAGACGTAGGGAGAAAACACTAGTTAGACTTACCGGTAACGGTATTTCTATGAGTCTTTCAGGACAGCGCCGATGACCCTCCCTTGGGCCATTTTCTCTTTATGGATAGATGTTAAATAACATGAATTTAATGTTTTCGCTTATATCTTTCAGCATGGCTGGAGGTCCTCAAAACAACTGAGGCCATGGTGGAAAGAGGCGGACTTTATAGTTCTGACCGCAGTGTTTCCTAGGTAAAGGGCGGAGCTGCACTCTCTCCCGGTGCTGTCCTGAAAGACTTGTAGAAATACCGTTACCGGTAAGTCTAACTAGGGTTTTCAGTGCCATTAATGGCACACCAAACCGAAGCAGATGCACACATTTTGCCCTGTGAAAAAGCGAGGGAAAAATGCTGCAAAACGCACTGTAAAAACACACAACCCACAACACCAAAATGCCCTATTAACATGTAGTGCAGCCAATGGAAATCAACAGACTGCCCTATGTGTGTCACAGGAAAAACGAGACATAAAACGTTCGGTCCCTCTATGCTAGATGTGAATGGGGCCTGAAAGTGAAATTGGTGCGGTTACACAAAAACAATGAGGCTCAATTCACATCTGTGCATTTCTTTGCATTTCAGAAATGTGCTGCACCAAAAACTGCAGTGAAAATATGCAACAAGCTCCGCTCTAAAAGTTTGAGCTACTTTTGGGCGATTGCTACGCATAGGGCGGCCCATTCAGGTGGATGGGTTGCCCTATGTGTGATGAGTGAAAATGCTCAAACTCCTCCCCATCACGCTAAAACCCCCCCAAAAAAAACGCATGTAGGAATGTGAGTTCCCGCTATGCAGAGATGTGAACATAGATTGCATAGTGCATGGGCATCTTTATACAAGTACATAGGAAGGAGTGGAGAAACACTCAGCTGTCAAGCCCTGTTCACATCTCTGCATTGCGAGAACTCGCATTCCCACATGCGTTTCTTTTTTTTTTCTCTTTCGTTCATTGACTGACACAGCAGCTCCATCTTGACCTTAGGGTTATATCGCCACCTTCAGGAGTAGGACAAGACAGAACAACAAATATCAAAAAACAGACAGCCCCTCCCAGGGGCAGTCCTCACTGGTAGTAACCCTCCACCCTGTAACAGATAGCTCAGTTTTTTCTGCCTAGTCAAGGAGTAAGGACCTGGCTCCCTGCTGGGACCTGTGGTTCCTCTTTTCTGTTGGTCTCCACTTCTGCTGTGTTTTCACGTGAAGACTGCAATCAATTGCTGTGCTGGGTGACAGGCTGGATGATATAGATCCGGGTAGTCTCCCCAGCCCGACCAGCGAGCGTGCACAGACCTTAGCTCCGCGCTGGGTTGGCCGCGACAAGCCTCTAAACGGATGGGGCAGCGGGCGGGTTTAATGTCCTGCTGGAGCACATGTGACCAGAAGCCTGAGGTCTGAGTCAGTGCTACCATGGCTGACAGCCCCCCCCCTTCCCGGATTGGACAGGGTAGTGGATCTGTCTCGTTGGGATACACGCTACCTCCCGAATGGATGGGTAAGTACACCGCCGCACCCCTGCCGGGTACCCCCTGGGGTGATCGGTGGGCATGTCTCTCCTCTCCTCCCACCCTCCTCCGGTCTTACTGCTGCGCTGGCGCTGCTCCCTCCCAGCTGTTCCCTAGGGGCCCCTTGTATGCTGGTTGTCCAAGGCCTTGCTGCACCCCCCCCCGCCTTGTGCTCTGGCAGCCGCCATTGCGGTGTGGCCGGTCCAGCTGCCATCTTGCTGTAGCCACGGCGGCCATTTTGCTGTGGGGCAGTTGTGCTTGGCGGCCATCTTCTCATAGCCTTAGGCCTCCTGTGTATAGGGGAGGGGCTACTTCCAGGAGCTGAGTCTGGCGACAGTCCCCTCGTGGCACAGGGCAAGCACGGACAGGACACAAGGCAGCATCAGGCACAGCCTCCTTTCTTTCCCGATCGTGGGGCTGGCAGGTGGGCAGTCCTCCTGGGGGTTACTCTCCTGGCCTGTGCAGTTCTCTGGGCGTAGGGTGCCTGACCTCCCTGGCACCTAGGCCTCTGTCCAGTGTGGTGTGTTAACCGGGTGGACGACACATTGGATGTGGGTGCTTCCCCGCCAGACCCCTCCATGGTTGTGTCCAGCGCCTCTGGGGCTGCTGTCCCCCTTGACGCTCTGTGTTCCTGGAGTCCTTCATTTCCTGGGTAGAGGTGGCATGTGGGCGTAAGTCAGTTAAGAAGCCGCCCCTAACCCCTTCCTCCGGGGAGGACTCTGACCCT
This sequence comes from Glandirana rugosa, assembly GCA_018402905.1. Classification (NCBI taxonomy): domain Eukaryota; kingdom Metazoa; phylum Chordata; class Amphibia; order Anura; family Ranidae; genus Glandirana; species Glandirana rugosa. The sequence goes on along the minus strand of BLSH010131315.1, from coordinate 277,409 downwards.
GTGGGGGGCTCCGCCATGACGGCAGGGACCTCCCTTGAGCTGTCTGATGGCGAGGTCCCGGATAGCGAGGAGTAATCCTCGACGACGGTTGCCGGGCAAGAGGAGAAGGCACTAGTGGGCGCCCCGATTTACAGCGGTGCGTGATACTCTGAAGCTGTAAGATGCAGTTGGTGCATCGCAGGAGGTGGCCGTTCCCTTTGGGTTGCATAAGCCGACACGAGCAGCCAAGGTTTTCCTTTATTTGCCTTATTTTGATAAGTTTATTTACAGGGAATGGGAACGGCCTCAGAGTTCTTTCCCTATTCCGGGACGGTTCCAAGTGCACTATCCTTTCGAGGACAGTCTATTGAAGAAATGTGCGCCACCTTCCATCGTCGACACCTACCCGTGTCACGATTGAATAAGGCGACCACGGTTCTGGTTTGGGGCACGCCATCTTTCAAGGACCCGGCGGATAGAAAAGCCGAGGCAGTTGCTAGGTCTGTTTATTCTGGCAGGCTCAGCCCTGCGGCCTGTGTTGGCCACTGCTCTGGTGTCGCAAACGCTCACAGAATGCGCAAAGCTACTTCGCCGCAAATTGAGCAATGAGCAGGCTCCTCCGGCCTGTGTGTGGCTTGCTGACCAGCTCTTCCAAGGGCTCAGATATGCGTGTGACGCAGCTCTGGATACGGCTCCCCTGGTCTCAAAATTGTCAGCGTCTTCCGTGGTTATCAGGCGTTTGCTCTGGCTGAAATGCTGGTCGGCGGACCAAACCTCTAAGAAGGCCTTGGCGGACTGACCTTTCCAGGGCGGGCGCTCTTTGGAGCTTCCCTAGATGAGATTATCAAGGACCTCATCGGGGGGGGGAGAACACTTTTCTTCTAGAGACCAAGAGGTGAAAAGAGCCCCGCTGCAGACAGGACCCCTCCTGTTCTGCCCATAAGAGGCTTTTTCATACACCCCGCTTGTTGGGCAAGAGCTCCCAACCCGCCAAGGCCCCTGCAGATGGACAGAAGCGTCCTTGGCAGCGCAAGCGTGACAAGCCAGAAGTCCTCAGCATGAAGGGTTGCCTCCGTGGGTTTGCGGACCTGCGGACTTCCCGAATCTCCGACTGCTGGGCGCACAAGTTAAGTTTGTCAGGGTACAAAATAGAATTTTGCCTCGAATCTGAATCTCCCCCCGGGCTGGCAACAGGCCCTATTTGGTGCGGTGCAGGACCTACTTCACCAGGGGGTCATTCTCATCTCGGTTTCGTAAAGATTTCAGGCCTTTTATTCCAACCTGTTTGTGGTTTCGAAAAAGGATGGGGTCTGGCCGATCCTGGACCTCAAAGCCCTCAATTGTTTGGTGCACGTATTAAAGTTCAGGATGGTCCATCCACTCTGTGGTGGCGGCACTTCATCAGGGCGATTTCCTGGCCTCCCTCGACTTCAAGGACACGTACTTGCATGTCCCCATCTGTGCTCAGCACCAGTGTTTCTTGCGATTTGCAGTCGTTGAGCATCACTACCCATTCGGCTTGGCTTCCTCTGCTCGGGTCTTCACCAAGCTACTGGCCCCGATTCTGGCTCTGTTGAGACAGAGGAGCATCGCGGTGGTTGGGTACCTGGACCACCTCCTCTTGCGAGCGGAGTCGGCCTCAGCCCTGAGGGACAATGTGGCGATCACCATGCACACTCTGCAGCAGTTCAGCTGGGTGTTACATCTTCCTAAATCAGTGTTGACCCCCTCCCACTGTCTGGAATACCTGGGCTTGATTCTCGATTCTGCCCAGGCAAAGGTTTTCCTTCCACTGGCCAAGCTACAGACGCTTCAGTCGGCGGTTCACTCCTTGCTGTCCCAGAGACTGTTATCCCTATGCTTTTGCATGCGGGTCCTTGGACTCATGGTGTCCACCTTCGAGGCGGTTCCATACCCGTGCTCTGCAGCGGGAGATTCTCTCGAAGTGGGACAAATCCCCCTCCTCCCTGGATCGGTTGATTCGGGTGGACGGTCAGACCAAGGTCTCACTGCTCTGGTGGCTACGGGCCCTGGCACTTGGGCTGAGGAAGTCGTTCCTCCCCCCTTCATTGGAGTGATCACAATGGACGCCAGCCTCACCGGCTGGGGGGGGGGGGGGAGTTCTGGGGTTGCTGTCGGTCAACGTTCTGGAACTTCGTGCCATCAGGTGCTGTCTCCCCCAGTGGACGAGGCGGTTGCACAGGTGCCCTGTCAGGATTCAATCGGACAATGCCACGGTGTATGTGAATAATCAAGTTGGGGCAAGAAGCTCGGCTGTGGCGTTGGAAGTGGCCCACATTCTGCGGTGGGCCGAACTTCACGTGCCGGCAATGTCCACCGTTCACCTTCCAGGTATAGAAAACTGGCAAGCAGACTACCTCAGCCAACAGGTACTGGATCAGGGAGAGTGGTCCCTGCCCCCGGACATCTTCCTTCAGATTTGTCTGCGCTGGGACACGCCAGACATGGACCTGCTAGCGCCTCGCATCAATTGGAAGGTGCAGACCTTTGTGAGCAGGACAAGAGATCCCTTGGAGATCGCTCCGGATTGGCCGCGGCGTCCTTGGTACACCAACGTGGTACGGATGGTACTGGATGCCCCTTGGCTACAAAAACCTGGCTTTGAGCACACTCAAGGGCCAGATATCGGCTCTGGCGATTCTTTTTCAGAGACCTTGGCTTCGCACTCGTTGATTCGTACCTTTTTGTACAAGGTGTGCGACGTGGCGCCTCGGGTGAAGGCTCAGAGGGCTCTGTGGGATCTGAATTTTGGTGCTTTCTGTACTTCAGAAACCGCCATATGGGAATATCAGGGAGATTTCCTTACAATTGCTGTCGCAGAAGGTGGCCTTTTTAGTTGCCACCACTTCCGCCAGACGATGTCTGCATTAGCAGCACTATCGTGCAAGTCTCCCTACCTGGTCCTACATAGGGACAAAGCGGTCTTGCGACCCCCTCCTTCCTTCCTTCCGAAGGGGGTTTCTTCCTTTCACATTAATGAAGATATTGTCCTTCCTTCATTGTGCCCTCGTCCGTCACACTCAAAAGAGATTGAGTTGCATACTTTGGACGTAGTGAGGGCCTTACGAGTGTACTTGGCTGCCACAGCTTATTTTCAAAAAGCTGATGCCTTGTTTGGCTGTCAGAGGGTCCGCGCACAGGGTTGGCGGCCTCGTTGGCTAAGATTTCTCGTTGGATCAGACAGCCAGTGGACCCATGCCTATTCTGTTCGGGGCAAGGTTCCCCCTTTTCTGGTCACGGCTCATTCTACCCGGGCTGTTAGCCTTCCTGGGTTCTCAGGCACCAGGTCTCGGTGTCGCAGGTGTGCAAGGCGGCCACTTGGGCCTCGGTTCACACTTTCACTAAGTTTTTTATAGGTTGCTGTGCTTGCATCTTCGGATGCTGCTTTTGGCCGCAAATTTTGCAGGCGGCAGTGTAGGCGCGCCTGGCGCTTCCTTAGAGGTTCAGTTGGGTACTGTTAGCATTTACCCACCCCTCTTTTTGACATCAGCTTGGGGACATCCCCACACTTAATGGAGAGCTGCATCTGTCAGTGAACGATAGGAGAAAAAGGGATTTTATTAAAACTTACAGTAAAATCATTTTCTCCGAGTTCACTGACAGACGCAGCACCCACCCCTCTGTGCTCTTGTACGGCTTGTGTACGAACTGAAGAGCTATGCTATGAGGGGGTTTATGTGGGAAGAGAGGACGGCCCCCATGGGAGGGGCCAGCTGTTTCTTTTCCCTGCCTAGTTAACTCCTAGTGATACCAGCATAAAACCCCACATGTAATGGAGAGCTGCGTCTGTCAGTGAACTCGGAGAAAAGGATTTTACGGTAAGTTTTAATAAAATCCCTTTTTATGCCTAGTGCAAAGAGTTGGACCTGGCTCCCTGCTGGGTTTTGCGATTCCCCGTTTCTTTTTTTCTTTTTTCAAGAAAACTGATTGATGCGAGACAAGCCTTAGCTGTACGCGTAGTCGGGCCTCATACCGTGCGTGGCGGCCGGCAGGTTAAACGTCCTGACAGCGCACTTAGGACCGGGCACCCCGTGTCCGCATCACGAGTACTGCATGGCCAGAAACGTTTCCGCGGGGTGGCAGGACTGCCCCAGTAGGCTACCCGATGCGCCCGTCCAGAGCGGTGAGTACCTCCCCCCTCTGTCGGAGGACGGGGGTATTGGGGGGGGGGGCAACAGGCGGTACCTCCCTTTTTTTTCCCCTTTTAGGGCCTGGCCGTTCGCGGTCCATCCATTCATTCGGATGCCTCTCTCCCCCCTCCCCCCCACCGGAGCTGTAGTACTACCTGCCTTGCCTGCGTAGGTCCCCCTCTGTAGTAGCGGCCGCCATCCTCTTGTATCTGGCTGCATGGTCGCACGGCCGCCATTTTCCTGTGGCCGACCGTTTGTTGTACACGGCCACCATTTTCCCGGAGTCGGCCGTGTGTTGGCTCGGCCGCCATTTTCTTGTAGCCGGCCGCATGTTTTCAGTAGCGGCCACCATTTTGCAGTGGCCGACAGCAGCGTTTGGCCCCTAGCGCCTACGGAGGCCATTTTGGTGTGGTCCATGTATGCTGAGGGGCGGCCCTGCTTCTCCTGGGGGGCCAGGGGGGGGGGGGAGAGGATTGGTCCGGTAAGCGGCAGAGATGGCTTGGGGGGGCACCTCACCCGCCGCTGATACAAGTGATCTCGCGGTGAATCCACCGCTAAGACCACTTTTATCACTTTCAGAATTGCCTGAAGAAACAAACTATCTGAATAGCAGGCACCATTCAGATATCGCCACTCAAACCCAAGGACGTCAATATACGTCCTTGGTGATTAATGTAAGAGAACTTAATGCTCCATCTAAAAGAACACAAATCCTACAATCATTTCATAAGCAAAAGATAGGGGTAATATTCTTTCAGGAAACGCATTTTCGCTCAGATCACTTTCCAAACATTCCTAATAAATATTATCCAACATGGTACTATGACACTTTTCCCTATTCCAAATCGAGAGGTGTATCCATTGCCATACATAAATCACTTCCTTGCCAGGTTCTGGACTCTTGGGGTAGCAGAGATGGCAGAGCCCTGCTCCTAAAGGTAACCAATTATGGAGAAAAATACACGTTCGTCAATTTATACCTTCCAAATCAGGAACAAATTAACCACTTCCTTACTGGGCACTTAAACCCCCCTCCTGCCCAGACCAATTTTTGGCTTTCAGCGATGTCACATCTGAATGAGAATTGCACGGTTCCTATCGAGTCCATTCTCAATTTCGAATGGTACCCGACAGGGTTGTCCCCTTTCTCCATTGCTGTATGTTTTGGTAATGGAGCATCTTACTATGGCTATACGAAATAACCCTGATATACAGGGGAATAAAAGGAAAGGAATATAAAATGTCAGTATATGCAGATGATCTCCTGTTGCATATTATTAACCCTATAATAACTATTCCTAATCTCATTCAAGAGTTTGAGCGGTTCGGAGCTGTAAGCAATTTTAAATTGAATTACGATAAATCTGAGGCATTAAATGTCTCTTAATCAAATAAAACTCAAGTGCATCTTCAGAAAACATTCCCTTTTAAATGACAACAAACAGATCTTAAGTACCTAGAGATAAAAATACCTAGAAACCTGGATAAAATAATTGAGCATTGCCCCGTTGATTGACAAAATAATAAAAACATTGCATAAGTTTGATGGGAAAACTTTTTCTTGGTTGGCAAGAATAAACATAGTAAAAATAGACAAACTTCCAAAGTTGCTATACGTGTTTCCGGCAGTCCTGGTGTATCCCCCCGCGGCATTGATCTGCAAATTACGGACTGCAGTAGGAGGATTCATTTGGGAACACAAATTCCATTGGATTAAACGAGAGATACTCGTTAGGTCCAAACAAAAAGGGTGACTGGGCCTTCCTGATTTTACGAAATATATACAGGCGATACATCTAACCAGGGTAGTGGACTGGTTCCACAGAATTAAATTTAAACAATGGGTTGGATTGGAGGAGGATATTCTGGACCTGAATTTGAGATCAATGCTGTGGGTTACACCAATAAATCGCCCTAAAGTGGCAAATATGCCATTTTTGGTTTCCTCTACTCTGAAGGTTTGGGACACGCTTATGGGGGGGGGGGGGCAACCTCTCGACCCGGATTGGGCCAATGACACCTCTGTTTTCCATCCCTGACTTTCTGCCAGCGATGGAGGCCTTGGACTTCCTGGGCTGGCAGAGACAGGATGACTTCAAATTGGCTCAGATCCTGGTAGATGGAGAGATCCCCCCACTGAACACATTAAGAAGCAGTAGAGCAAATAAATGGATACAATATCAACAATTGACAGCATATGTTCATTCACTGGGAAATCCTTCAGAATTGGCGAGAGTACCTACAGAATTTTGAGAAAGTTCTCCTAGAGGAGCAAAAACCAGCTCATATACTGTCAAAATTATATAAGGAATTACTCCCTAAGAGCTTGGATAGAGAAGTAATATACCTAAATAAATGGGAAGAAGAGATTGGAATGACTCTCCAGGCCACAATGGGAGAAAGCGTTGATTCTAGCACATGGGCTATCCCCTTCAATTAAGCATCAAGAAAGGAATTCTAAAATTATATCTAGATGGTACCGGTGTCCTACCGATCTCCATAAGATAAAAGTAGGCATCCCTGAAACGTGTTGGAGATGTGAAAGAAGTAGGGAACGTGTCACATATTTGGTATTACTGTCCGGAGGTCTGCCAACTCTGGACGGATATTTTCAAGATGTATAGAGAGCCCTCAAATCGTACATTACAACCAGATATAGCAATAGCGATGATATCAATTATTCCTGGTTCATTGAAAGCTATTAAGAAAGGTATCTTGCGATATATGTTAACAGCTGCAAGAACAATTATTTTCTCGTTCTTGGCGAAAAGAGACAGCTCCCTCAATTGCAGAATGGGTTTGTGAGATGGGCGTGATACGAGTAATGGAAAAAACTAGCGCCGAGATTGGCTCTAGAGAGCAATTTAGAAATGTATGGGATAAGTGGGATGAATATTGTACCTCGGGACTATTATTGAAGTATCTATAAGTAAAGATTTTTCATGGGCCCATAGATAAATGGAATATCCGGGGGTTTCTTTTTTTCCCCCCTTTTTTCTCTTTTTTTATGTTGGTTCCTGTCCGAGTGGTTTTTGGGGTTTGGTTTATGAAGTATATCCTTCACTACATAACTATATTCTCCTATGTATAGATCGATGTTGGACCCCTTCCTAAAATGTATGATGTAAAACTTTTTCCTTAGTTTTTTTTGAAAATTTAGTAAACATAAATTATAAATACAAATACTAAAATGGTTCCTTTTAACCACTTGCTGACTGCGTTAGTCGCAAGACCGCTACATTGCGGTTGTCCAGTTTTGGGGCCGCATCGGGCATGCTCTGTGATCGCTGTGACAACAGATCAAGGTAAAGGGCCAATCACAGTGGCTCTTTACCATGTGATCAACTGTTTCCAATTGCAGCGGATCCGGTTATCGGCATTTCCTTTCCTCCGCGCTGTCACTGTGCGAGGAAAGAAAAGCCGATGACCGGCTATACTGTGACAGCACACATTTACACTGATAATCAGGGTGCTTTTCATCAGTGCAGCATATCGGTGCCTCCTCATCAATGCAACTCATCAATGCCCATTGGTTCAGCCTCATCAGTGAAGAAGAAAATTTACTTGCAAAATTTTATAACCATGAAAAGGTTTTGTTTTTTTCAAAAAGTTTTTGTTTAAGCAAAAATTTGAAAACCTGGTGGTGATTTAACACCACCAAAGAAAAGCTCTATCTGTCTCAAAGAAATGATAAGAATTTCAAATGGGTACAGTGTTGCATGACTGCAATTGTCATTCAAGGTGCGACAGCCTAGGCAGGAAGGGGGTGAAAGTGCCTAGTAGGCAAGTGGTTAAACTCAAACATTCATTTTTATATATTTTAAAGTAAGGGTTGTAACACTACAAACAACCCCTGGGGTGGGACTTTAACCACTTCAGCCCCGGAAGGATTTCCAGCTTTAGGACCGGAGCCCTTTTTGCGATTCGGCGCTGCATCGCTTTAACTGAAAATTGCGCGGTCGTGTGACGTTGTACCCAAACGAAATTTGCGTCCTTTTTTTTCCCACAAACAGAGCTTTCTTTTGGTGGTATTTGATCCCCTCTGCGTCATTTCTGATCGCCGCTATAAACAAAAGAAGAGCGACAATTTTGCAAAAAAACCCACATTTCTTACTTTTTGCTAAAATACAAATCCAAAAAAAAAATATAAAAAAACATTTTTTTTCACCGTTTTTGGGCGATTTATATTCTTCCTCATATTTGCGATAAAAAAAAAAATCGCAATTGGCATTTGATTGGTTTGCGCAAAAGTGGCCACGTTTACGGATGATAATTCATTTTTGGGGTTTTTATTTATTTATTTTTTATTAGTAATGGCGGCGATCTGCGATATTGGGATGGACATGTCGGACCATTTTGACACTTTTTTGGGACCACTGGCATTTATACAGCGATCAGTGCTATAAAAATGCACTGATTACTGTGTAAATGCCATTGGCAGTGAAGGGCTTAACCTGCAGGGGGCGCTCTAAGGGTTAACTGTGTTCCCTGGGCGTGTTCTAACTGGGGGGGGGGGGGACTGCCCTAGCAGGGGAAGGGAAGCGATCACAGCTTCCATGTAGAGGAAGGCTGTGATCACAGCCCTTCCCCCTTCACAGAACGGAGGTCCGTGTTTACTTACACGGACCTCCGTTATTTCACTCCGGGGGGGGGCATCGTGGGTAGCCGGCGGCGATCAAGGCCGCTGCACCCGCTCCCTGGCCCTCCCCGAACACAGTGAGCGTGGGCGCGCCTCCGGCGGCGCGTGCTCACAGTGCGCGATCTCGCAGCCGCCGTCAGATGACGGCGATTTGCGATATCGCATCACTTTGTCGCCGTCAACCTGCGGTTGGCGGTCGGCAAGTGGTTAAGCACTTGCCGACAAGGTGGCTCGATATCGCAAACCGCCGTCATACGACGGCTGCTGCGATATCATGCACTGTGAGCGTGCGCACGCCGTCGGAGGCGTGCCCACGCGCTCAGTGTTCGGGGGGGGCAGGGAGCGGGTGTGGCGGACTCGATATCCGCCGGCTACCCGCGATGCCACCCCGCAGTGAAAGAACGGAGGTCCGTGTAAGTAAACACGGATCTCCGTTCTGTGAGAGGGGGAAAGGCTGTGATCACAGCCTTCCTGTAAATGGAAGCTGTGATCACTCCCCTTCCCCTGCTAGGGCAGCCCACACACAGTTAGAACAAGCCCAGGGAACACAGTTAACCCTTAGAGCACCCCCTGCAGGTTAACCCCTTCACTGCCAATGGCATTTACACAGTAATCGGTGCATTTTTATAGCACTGATCGCTGTATAAATGCCAATGGTCTGTTAGTGGGGGCATGGGAGATCTACTGATCCCTGTCACTGGGATCAGTTAGATCTCTCACGCCCATGGTAGCCCAGCCCCCCCCCAGTTAGAACACGCCCAGGGAACACAGTTAACCCCTAGATCTCCCCCTGCAGGTTAACCCCTTCACTGCCAATGACATTTATACAGTAATCAGTGGACATTTAAATTTCTGATCGCTGTATAAATGTCATTGGTCTCAAAGTGTCAAAATGGTCCGACATGTCTGCTGCAATATCGCAGTACCGCTAAAAATTGCAGATCGCCGCCATTACTAGTAAAAAAAAAACCAAAACTCCAGAAATGAATTCTCATCGTCCGTAAACGCGGCCACTTTTGCGCAAACCAATCAAACGCAGATTGCGTTTTTTTTTTATTTATCACAAATATGAGGAAAAATATAAACCGGCCAAAACAGATGAAAAAAATTGTTTTTTTATATTTTTTTTTTTTTTTGGATTTGTGTATTGGCAAAAAGTAAGAATTTTTTTTTTTTTTTTTTTTTTTTTGCAAAATTGTCGCTCTTCTTTTGTTTATAGCGGCGATCAGAAATGACACAGCGGTAATCAAATACCACTGAAAGAAAGCTCTGTTTGTGGGAAAAAGACGCAAATTTAGTTTGGGTATGTCGCACGACCGCGCAATTGTCAGTTAAAGCGACGCAGTGTTGAATCGCAAACAGGGCTCTGGTCCTAAAGTGTGAAATCCTTCCGGGGCTGAAGTGGTTTAGTGCTCTTACACTTAGAATGACAATTACTCATGCAACGATGTACCCAAAGAAAATTTTTATAATTTTTGTGAGACTGCGCTTTCTTTTGGTAATATTGTCACTATTTATTTTTTGCGATATAAGCAAAAAGACCAACATTTTTGAAGAAAAAAGTTTTTCTATTATAAAATTTTGCAAATAAGTAACTTTTCATAAATTCAAGCCAACATTTATACTACTACATACACTGATAGGCTGCACTAATGGCAGCTGCGATCGGTACACTCAATGACGGCTGTGAATTGCTGAATAGCCCTCAGCCTGACTCAATTTTGTTCTGTTCTAGAGACGGGCTGTCTCCGTACAGTTTCCGGAACACTGCTCTGTATACTGTACATAGTAGGTTTGGTCCAGCTTGGCCGAAACAATTTAACCATTTCCGCTCTGGAAGGTTTTACCACCTTCCTGACCAGGCCATTTTTTGGCGACAGCACTGCGTTGCTTTAACTGACAATTGCGCGGTCGTGCGTTGTACCCAATTAAAATTCATGTCCTCTTTTTCCCACAAATTTAGCTTTCTTTTGGTGGTATTTGATCACCTCTGTGGTTTTTATTTTTTGCGCTATAAACAGACAATTTTGAAAAAAAAAAAAAAAAAAAAAAAAA
>BLSH010131315.1:187538-231170 GCA_018402905.1 Glandirana rugosa | reverse complement strand
CACCGCGAGAAACGTGACCTTTATTCTAAGCAACAAAATTGTGATAAAGCCCTGTGTACCATCAACAATTACCACTCTATGTGCAGCTGGGCTCCAGTATTTCATGGTGACCGGAAACCCACCAGAGCAATGAAAAGTCACTGTGGGGGACACACATGTAGGCAGGAAGTGGCTGCAAAGAGGCAGCAGAAGATCAGCAGCGCTGGAATACTTTTCACCTTTTTTTTGTATTTTATTTACAATGTCACTAAGGCTTTGTTTAGATGTGCAAGTTGGGTGGTAATAATGTGCAGTAGAGACATGTTTTTGCCACCTTTAAGTTCCATTAGGCAGCAGATGAGGGTGTTTTACATGCCGCAGTCACGATGCATTCGGCATAATAAGGAGTTTCCCCATAACAGATTTTTTAGTGTCACTCTTTCTGGCCAGCCTATAACCCTGATGTAATGGTGGAGTTATTGACTGGCTGCTCTGCTGTGAGTAAGTTAAGGTTAGGGGGGCGCAAATTACTTGTCTTACCCCTGGCGCTGACAACCCCACACTACGCTGTAAAAAACTGGCTCCTAACTTTTTCAGCCGGCTCCTAGATTCAAGGCAAATTTGTCAAGCCCAGGGGTATTCGGTACCTGTGTGATGCAGCTCTGGACCTGCTTCCCATGTTGTCAAAGATGTCTGTTTTTTGCAGTCATTATCAGACGCGTTCTCTGGTTACGTTCGTGGTCGGGTGACCACGCGTCTAAAAAAGGTCTTGCGGATCTTCCCTTTCAGGGTGGCCATCTCTTTGGGCCACAGTTGGATGAAATCATCAAGGATTTCACTTGGGGTAAGAGTACTTTCCTTCCGGAGCCCAGGCGGCGGGAGTTCCTCCGCAAGCAGGGACCTGTTTCTTCGGGCCAGAAGAGGTTTTTTCGTGCCCCTGGCGCAGCGGGCAAGGGGTTGAGGCCTGACAAGCCTGCCGCAGGGGCCGGGAAGCGACCCTGGCAGCGCAAGAACGAAAAGACAGAGGACAAGCCCTCCTCTGCATGATGGGTTGTCCCCACCCGACCTTCGGGTGGGGGGACGTTTTCTGGGGTTCGCAGACAGGTGGACTGCCCGCATTTCTGACCGTTGGGTGCAGGAAGTGGTGTCCTCCGGGTACAGAATAGAGTTCAGCACTTTACCCCGAGACAGGTTCTTCCCATCGAACTTGAGACTCCCTCAGGGGCGTCGGGAGGCCCTCTTAAGGGCTGTTCAGGCACTCTCCGACCAGGGGGTGATCGTGCCAATACCTCAGTTGGAGAGGTTTCACGGTTTCTACTCGAACCTATTCGTGGTCCCCAAAAAAGGGGGGGGGGGAGTCAGGCCAGTTCTGGACCTAAAGGCGGTAAACCACTTTGTGTGAGCGCGAAAATTTCGATTGGAATCCGTCCGTTCGGTCGTGGCCGCCCTGCACCAAGGGGACTTCATGGCGTCTCTGGATATCAGGGACGTGTATCTCCACGTCCCCATTTGTACCTGGCACCAGCGCTTTCTGCGCTTTGCGGTGGGAGGTCTTCACTACCAATTCCTGGCACTTCCCTTCGGTCTGGCCTCGGCTCCTCGGGTGTTCACCAAGCTGGTGGCCCCGGTGCTGGCGCTACTGAGGCAGAGGGGCATTGCGGTGGTAGCATACCTCGACGACCTGCTCCTGAGAGTGGAGTCCGCTTGGCTCTGGAGGAGAATGTGGCTATCACCATGACCTCGTTAAAGACTTTGGTTGGCTGATCAATCTGCAGAAGTCAACGGTGTCGCCGTCCTGTTGCCTATAATATCTGGGTCTGATTCTGGACACGGAGCAGGCGAAGGTGTTCCTACCTCTGGCCAAGTTACTGACACTGCAAGCAGCGGTGCAAACCTTGCTGTCACGCCGGTGGTCTTCCTTATGGTTTTGTATGCGGGTGTTGGGGCTCATGGTTTCAGCCTTCGAGGTGGTACTCTACGCCCAGAGTCACACTCTGCTCCTTCAGGGAGCGATTCTGCCTTGGTGGGACAAGTCCCCCCTGTCCCTAGACCAGTTGATCAGATTGGATTCTCAGACCAGAGGGTTGTTGACATGGTGGCTTCGGGCCCCGGCCTTAACGTTGGGGGAAGTCTTTTCTTCCCCTGAATTGGTCGATAGTCACGACGGACGCCAGCCTATCGGGCTGGGGGGGGGGGGGTGGGGTCCTGGGGCAGTTGTCTGCGCAGGGTTGCTGGTTGGCGCAGGAATCTCGCCTTCCGATCAATGTGCTGGAGCTGAGGGCGATCAGGCTCTGCCTCTCCCACTGGACGAAAAGGTTGCGCGACCCCCGCTCTTACGTTGTGTCCATGGTCCTGGCCTTTTTGAAGCAGGGCCTGGATAAAAAATTGGCCTTGAGTACTCTCAAGGGTCAGATTTCGGCTCTGGCGATTCTTTTTCAGTGACCTTTGGCGTCACATTCATTGATACGTACATTTGTACAAGGTGTGCGCCATGTGGCTCCTCAGGTACGGTCGCCTATGGCACCGTGGGATTTGAATTTGGTGCTTTCTGTGCTGCAGAAGCCACCATATGAGAAGATCAGGGATATTCCCTTACAATTGCTGTCGCAGAAAGTGGCTTTCTTGGGGGCCATTACATCCGCTAGGCGGGTGTCTGAGTTGGCAACGTTGTCCTGCAAGTCTCCTTACTTGGCCCTTCACAAGGACAAGGCGGTCTTGCGCCTGTCTCCTTCGTTTTTACCGAAGGTGGTTTCTTCTTTTCACATTAATGAAGATATTATTCTTTCTTCGTTGTGTCCGCATCCTTCACATCCTAAGGAATTTGAGTTACACCCACAAAGGCCTCACGACATCCAATGAATGTATTTGGCGGCTACAGACCCTTTTCGGAAGTCTGACACGTTTTGTACTGACGGACGGTCCGCGCAAAGGATTGGCGGCCTCGTCGTCTACTGTTTTCCGTTGGATCAGACAGACCGTGACTCGTGCGTATTCTGTTTGTGGCAAAGTACCCCCTTTTCCAGTCACGGCTCATTCCACCAGGGCTGTTGGCACTTCCTGGGCTTTCAGACACCAGGCTTCAGTGTCAGGTGTGCAAGGCGGCTACTTGGGCCTCGGTGCACACATTTACTAAGTTTTATAAAGTTGATGTTTCAGCATCTTCGGATGCTGCTTTTGGCCGTAAAGTATTACAGGCGGCAGTGTAGGCGCGGCTGGCGCCTCCTGAGAGGTTTCTGTTGGGTACAGTTGTCGTTTACCCACCCCTCTTTTCTGACACAGCTTTGGGACGTCCCCACATGTCAAAGAGGGCTGCGTCTGTCAGTGAACGTAAGAAAAAAGGGATTTTATTAAAACTTACCGTAAAATACTTTTCTCTTACGTTCACTGACAGACGCAGCTCTTCATAACACGTGGGTTTTATGTCGTCCTATCAGGAGTGACTAGGCAAAACAGAAATAAAAGCAACAGGGATAGGCTAGCCCCTCCCAGGGGGCCGTCCTCACCTGAGCAGAAAACCCCCTGCTGGCCAATGGCATTCAGTTTTGTTTGCCTAGTGCAAAGGAGTGAACTGGGTTCCCTCTGGGACCTGCGTTTTTGTGCTGAAGTTTTTCCTATGAAGACTGCTATCAAGAAGCCGGCTGGTGGCATAGAGTGGATATCACGAATCCAAAACTTTCCCCAGCCCGGCCACCACCTGGCGAGCTACCCTGGCCTAAGCGGGGTCATGCCGCGCAGGGCCCGTTCCGTGCGGGCGGCCAGTGGTTAACCCCACTTGTGCCCAGGGTTTGGCGCATGCCTCTCCAGTGGCCTGGCCAGCAGCAATCCTTCTCCGTGTGGGGGGGGGGGGGAACAGTCTGCTACGGGTGGCTACCAGCATCGCCCGTCGGAGTGGTGAGTGGACCCCCTCCCCCGCCCCAGGGGCACGGCGAGCGGTATTTGGTGGGTAGCCTTCCTGAGTAGGGTTATACTGGGCGGTGTTGCGCTGACCCACCCACCCACCACTTTGCGCCGCGCCTTCCGACTGTACCGTTCGCCGCAGGACGGCGAACGATGGTTTGCACGGCGCCGTTCCGCCACCATTTTGTGGTGGATGGGTGCTTTTTTGCAGAAGCAGCAGCCATTTTCTGGTAGCCCATGCGGTTCTTGCTGCTCTTGGGTGGCCCCCGGTGGTCATTGGTGCTACTGCGGCCTCTGTAAAAATGTGCTGCAAACGTTTTTACTTCCTCTTTCTCTGGAACAGCGTGGCTGACACACGTGCGGTACATGTCCTGGTTGGGCAGGCATTAAGGAAGAAGCATCAGGTATAGCTGGCCTTCCTGGGGTGCTGGTGGTGGTGGGCTTCATCCTCCCGGTTTTTACTGGCTGTTTGCGGGTGGAGGTGGTGGTATCGCGGGGGGGCTTCCCGAACAGCATGATGGCTGAGGGAGGCGACGCTGCGGCTATGGTCCCTGCAGGGCCCTCCGCGGAGGTGCCAGTGGAGCAGCATTCGGCACCGGAACCCATGGTCTCTTTGGACCAATTACGGGCGTTTTTTGTGGAATTCCTTCCCTGGGCACGGCTCCGGAGCCCCCCAAGAAGCACTCCCCTGTGTATCCTTGGGGGAGGATTCGGATCATGAGGTGGCCTCTGTGGTCACAGGGACCCCTGTGGAGTTGTCGGAGGGCGAGTTGGTCCTCTCAGATACTGAGGAGGATCAGGGGGCTTCAGTGGCGCGCGACAAGGCGATTGTGGCAGCGCTGATCGCGAAGATTCGCCAGGCCCTGCGACTTGATCAGTCAGGGGAGTCGCAGACATCCACTTATGTGTGTGGGTCTATGATGCCTCCTAGGTCTCCTAAGGCTTTTCCTTATCAGTTTTTTGAGCGGGCAGTTTTTAAGGAATGGTTATCTCCAAAAAAATTCCTTCACCCTGCCAAAACGCTTTGTGGTGCGCTATCCCTTTGAGGAGGTTTTCACTAAGCGCTGGGCTTCCCCTTTGGTGGACCCGGCAGTGGCCCGCCTGAACAAGGCTACAACCCTTCCGTTGGAGGGCTCGCCTTCCTTTAGAGACGCGGCTGATCGCTGAGTCGGTGTCTAAAGCAATTTTTCTGGTGGCAGGTTCTGCCATGTGGCCGGTTCTGGCGTCTGCTATGGCAGCTCAATCTCTTTTGAGTGCACCACCTCCGTGCGCACTAATCTGCGTTGCAGTTGTGCGCAGGATGAATTGCAAAAGGTTCATCACCTGGTGGAGGGGTTACACTACTTGTGTGACTCCCTGTTGGATATCATGCCCATGTTGTCCAAAATTTCCGCTTTTGCGGTGGTCATCAGACGGGTGTTGTGGCTGCGTTCCTGGTCGGGCGACCAGGCGTCTAAAAAGGGACTCACAGATCTCCCCTTTCAGGGGGGTCGTTTGTTTGGACCGCAGCTGGATGAAATCATTAAGCGTTTCACAGGGGGGAAGAGCCCTTTTCTCCCAGAGCCCAAGCGGCGGTATATTCGCCGCCGACAGGGCCCTGTTTCTTCTGGGCAGAAGAAGTTTTTTCGTGCCCCCGGCACGGCAGGGACGTGCTCAAAGCCCGGTAAGGTCTCGGCTATACCCGGTAAAAGGACTTGGCAGCGTAAGCCCGGCAAGGCAGAGGATAAGTCTTCTACCGCATGACGGGTTGCCCCCACCCATCTCTCGGGTGGGGGGGCGGTTGCTGGAGTTTGCGGTCACTTGGTCCGCTCGTGTCTCCGATCGGTGGGTACTAGAAGTGGTGTCTACCGGGTAGCCTACCCCCAGACAGGTTTTTTCCCTCAAACTTGAGACTCCCTCAGGGGCGTCGGGAGGAGCTTTTGGGCACGATCCAGTCTCTTGCGGATCAGGGGGTGATCGTGCCGCTTCCTCTGGAGGAGAGGTTCTGCGGTTTTTACTCAAACCTCTTTGTGGTGCCCAAAAAGGGCGGTGTCAGGCCGGTGCTGGACCTAAAGGCTCTGAACGGTTTTGTGCAGGCAAAAAAGTTCAAGATGGAGTCCATTCGCTCAGTCGTGGTCGCCTTGCATCAGGGATAGTTCTTGGCGTCCTTGGATATCAAGGACGCCTACCTGCACGTTCCCATCTGTCTCAGCCAGCAGCGATTTCTGCGTTTCGCAGTGGGGGACCTGCACTACCAGTTTGTGGCCCTTCCTTTCGGGCTGGCCTCTGCTCCCAGGGTGTTCACCAAGGTGTTGGCTCCAGTCCTTGCGCTGATAAGACAGCGAGGTATCGCGGTGGTGGTGTACCTCGACGACCTGCTCTTGAGTGCGGAGTGTCCGCTTTGAGGGACTTCGGTTGGCTCATCAACCTGCAGAAGTCCTCGCTGTCCCCTTCCTGTCGCCTGGAGTATCTGGGTCTGATTCTAGACACAGTGAAGGCGAAGGTGTTCTTGCCTCCCGACAAGTTGTTGGGGTTACAGGCGGCGGTACGGGTCCTGCTGTCACGCCGGAGGTCATCCCTACAGTTCTGCATGAGGGTATTGGGGCTCATGGTATCTTCCTTCGAGGCAATACCGTACACCCAGAGCCACACTCGGCTCCTACAGAAGGCGATTTTGTTGCAATGGGACAAATCTCCTCTATCCCAGGACAAACTAATCTGCTTGGATCATCAGACCCGGGGTTCAATGACTTGGTGGCTTCGTGCCCCAGCTCTAACGCTAGGAAAATCCTTTCTTCCCCTCAACTGGTCGATAGTAACAACCGATGCCCGCCTGTTGGGCTGGGGAGGGGTGCTGGGTCGGTTTTCTGCCCAGGGCCGGTGGTCGGCTCAGGAAGCTCGACTTCCAATAAATGTGTTGGAACTGAGAGCGATCAGGCTCTGCTTGTCCCGTTGGTCGATAAGGCTGCGGGGTCTCCCTGTCCGGGTTCAGTCGGACAATGCCACGGCCGTGGCATACCTGAACCATCAAGGCGGGACAAGAAGTTCCGCAGCGGCTGCGGAGGTGGCTCTGATTCTCCGCTGGGCGGAACGTCCTTTTCCAGCGATCTCCGCCATTTACATTCCGAGAGTGGAAAACTGGCAGGCGGACTTTCTCAGCCGCCAAACTTTGGACCAAGGGGAATGGTCCCTGCATCCGGAAGTGTTTCGCCAGATTTGCCGCAAGTGGGGCACACCAGAGGTGGACCTCATGGCGTCCAGGTTCAATCACAAGGTGAAGACCTTCGTGTGCAGAACAAGAGATCCGTTGGCGGTTGCCACGGGCGCTCTAGTGGCTCCTTGGGGTCGGTATCGGCTGATATATGTCTTCCCTCCTCTGAAGCTGATGCCACGGGTTCTGCGCAGGATAGAGCCGGAAGGAATTCCGGCGATCCTGGTGGCTCCCGATTGGCCTTGGCGCACTTGGTACGCCAATCTGATTAGAATGGTGGCGGACGCCCCTTGGCGGCTTCCGCTTCGCGAAGACCTGCTTTCTCAAGGCCCCATCTTGCATCTGCTTTACCCTCGCTGGCTTTGACGGCTTGGCTATTGAGTCCCAGGTGCTGAGGGTTCGGGGAGTCGCTGGCTCAATGATCTCTACTATGCTTAAGGCGCGTAAGTGCACTAAGCGCAAGGTTTATCACAGGACCTGGAAGGTCTATATTACGTGGTGTGAGGCGGGGGGGTTGGAACCCCCGCTCTTATGTGATGTCCAGGGTGCTGACTTTTCTGCAGCAGGGCCTTGACAAAAGCCTGGCCTTGAGTACACTCAAGGGTCAGATTTCAGCCTTGGCAGTCCTTTTTCAGCGTCCTTTGGCTTCCCATTCGCTGAGTCGTACATTTGTACAATCTGGTACGGCATGTGGCTCCCCAGTTTCGGCCGCCCATGGATTTTATTATAACTTACCGTAAAATCCTTTTCTCTGAGTTCACTGACAGAAGCAGCTCCCACCCCTCTGATTAGGTTTGTACTGCTTGTTACGAACTGAATGCCATTGGCCAGCAGGGGGTTTTATGCTCAGGTGAGGACGGCCCCCTGGGAGGGGCTACCCTATCCCTGTTGCTTTTATTTCTGTTTTGCCTAGTCACTCCTGATAGGACGACATAAAACCCATGTGTTATGAAGAGCTGCGTCTGTCAGTGAACTCAGAGAAAAGGATTATACGGTAAGTTATAATAAAATCAATTTTTCTCTGAGTTCACTGACAGACGCAGCACCCGCCCCTCTGCGTTGTGTTTGTACGGCTTGTTACGAACTGATATGCTAAGCAGAGCAGGGGGGTTATATGGGAGATTGAGGATGGCCCCCTGGGAGGGGCCAGCTTGCTTGCTTTTTGCCTAGTTAACTCCTAGTAGGATGTGCATTTAACCCCACATGTCAAAGAGGGCTGCGTCTGTCAGTGAACACAGAGAAAAGGATTTTACGGTAAGTTTTTAATAAAATCCCTTTTTTCTCTGACCCATGGGACTCTCATTTCCAACAAGTGGGTCCATGATCTGGAGACATCTGGTTAAGATTGTTTTGTTCCCTTCTGCCCCAAAAAATTCTTTCCCTCCAATTTTTGCCTCTCTCCCCAGTGTCTTCGGGCCATGTGCAAGGCAGTGCAGGCCCTGCTGTGTCAGGGCGGGATTTTCCCGGTACCAGAACTGAAATGGTTCCAGTGTTTTTACTCCAATCTCTTCATGGTTCCCAAGAAGGACAGTGTTAACTATTCTGGACCTCAAGGCCTTGAATGCATTTTTGCAAGTTCAGAAGTTGAAGATTTAGTCCATTTCTTCGGTGGTGGCCTCCCTTTATCAGGGGAAGTGCACTATTTACACGGGGCATCAGATGTTCTTCCACTTTCTGATCGGGGAAGGGCATATTCATTTGTAGCGTTACTCTTTTAATCCAGCTTCTGTTTCTCAGATGTTTACCAAGGATTTTGCCCCGGTCCTTGCCTCTGCTAAGGCAATGTGGGATTGCCATGCTCCGGTAACTGGACAATTTGCTCTTACAGGCAGAGTCTTTCAGTTTTACTGGATAGTGTCCAGATCACAATGCAAGCTCTGCAGGACTTTGGGTGGATTGTAAACTTTAAGAAGTCCACCTTGACTCTGACCTAGCATCTGGCATAGCTGGGTTTGATTCTCTACCTGGGGGAGGCAAAAGTGTTTCTCCCACTGGACATACTACAGAAACTTCGGACTGCGGTACAATTGCTGATTTCCCTAGGCGGTCTTCCCTGTGATCTTGCATGCAGGCTCTGGGCCTGATGGTCTCCACCTTCTAGGTGGTCCCATATCCACAGTTCAATACGAGAACTCTACAAAAGAGGATCCTGGTAAAATGAAACTGGTCCACTTTCTCTCTGGCCAGATTAATCTGGACATGTCAATGAGGGCAGTCCTTTCTTCCTCTCCACTGGACTGTAGTCATGACTGATACCAGTCAATCTGGTTGGAGAGGAGTCCTGGGCACGAGTTCTGCCCAAGGTCATTGGACTCAATATTCAGAAGCTTTGATAGATCAGGCCTGTCTCTCAAAAGTTTGACAGTTTTGTCCTTGGGATCTGCTGGTCCAGATTCAGTCGGGAAATGTCACAATGGTGGCCTATGTCAATCACCAAGGGTGCATGAAGTGTGTTTCAGCAGCGGGTTGTGCATATTCAGTTAAAGCTGGCAGACTACCGGTCTCAACCGGCAGACTCTGGTCCATGGAGGGTGGTCATTGCATCTGGAAGTGTTGCAGTTGATTTGTCTGCACTGGGGCACTCCGGACGTGTATCTACCAGCATCTCGCCTCAACAAGAATATTCCAAGCTTTGTGGCAAGAGATCCCGTGGTAGATAGTGGATGCATCAGTGGTGCCATGAGATCTGTATCGTCTCATTGACGCCTTCCTTCCTCTCTGACTGCTTCCCCGCCTGCTCCGTTGGATAGCAGCCGAAGAGATTCTGTTGTCTCTGGGATTGGCTTTGACGTCGTTAGTATGCAGCTGTAGTTTGGCAGGTTGCGGATGCTCTCTGGCGTCTGCCTCTTTGGAGGGTCCCAGGGGCATCTTTTTTCCCCCTTCACTGCTTAGTTATCTGCACTATGCTGAATACTCACAAGTCTTTTCTTGGAAGATATATTATCGCACCTAGAAGGCTAATGACCTGGTGTGAGGCTCAGAGGGTTCACCCTCATTCCTTTTTGTTGGCTGGGTTTGAGTTTTGTCCTTTTGGTTTCCCAGAAACTGGGGACTATTCCCCTGCTCACTCTCCTTTCATCCAAAGGTGGTGTCAGCTTTTCACATAAATGAGAACATTGTCCTCCCTTTTCTTTACCTCGGCCACCACATCCTGAGGAAGTGACACTGCACTCTTTATATGTAGTCTGGGCGATTCGGGTGCATTTTTCTGCAATGGCCTCCTTTCATAGGTCTGACTGTGCTCAAACAGTCTGAGGAAGGGCATGGTGGCCTCTTCTGCTACGGTTTCCCATTATATTAGGCAGACTGTTCAGGCTTATGTAGCTAAGGGGCAAGTGCCCATCTTCCTTGTAACAGACATTCCACAAGGGCGGTTAGTGCCTCCTGGCCGTTTCGACATCAGGCATCTGTGTCTCAATTTTGCAAGGTCGTCTAAAAAGTTTTTTAAAGTTGGCGTTTTGCAGGCTGCTGCTTGAGGTTTTCATGAGCCCCTTTTGGGGTAGTTCTGAGGTTGGCGTGTTTCTTGGGTGCTTCTTTTGCTGGTTTACCCACCCCTCTTCTTTTTTTTTTTTGTACGTCCCTATCTGTTATGGATATCAACAGAATGGTCTATTTGGTCTGTCAATGAACGAAAGAAATCAGGACTTTTGTATACAGTCAAATTCCTTTCTCTGAATTAATGGACGCAGCACCCAACACTCTGTTGAAGTTTTTTACTTCTGACACTGCTTTGTTACAAACTGGTGACCTATGCAGGGAGTGGGAGCTTTATGCAAGAGAGGACTGCACAGTTTTTTTTTCTCTGCCTCCTGGAAGGTGGTGCTATAAAACCCTATCCCTGATGGATAACAGGAAAAGAGTTGGTGTATCGGTCTATTAACTAAGAGAAAGGGATTGAATTCAAAAGTCCAGTTTTAGTTAGGGGCTGTGAGTCCTTGTGAGAGTTCTTATCCCTTCTATTGGAATCCGCTCAATTTCCTCTGGCCAACGTGGAGTGGCAGGCGGATGTCACATTCTCCACCTCAGCCAATCAAAGGAACCCTTGTATTCATTCATAAAAATACAATGTCTGAGCAGCTCTCAGCCTGACTTAATCTTGTTCAGGGAAGTTGACAGGAAGCACCTGTCGTCCTGCTACAACACCGAGCTGTATACTGTATGTAGCTGATACTAGAGAGCTGATGGTGGATTTCTTAGAAATGGCCCAAGCTATTTAAAGTAACGCAAGCGGCTAAGAATGCCCCACTGGCACTGACAATTACAAGGGTGACCCTGAATGTGATCATCCTACATGTCTGGTCAACTTTGCTGCTGATGCGAAGCATCATGGCCGCAGCATGTAAACCTTCCTGTCCGCCTTTTGCCGCTTTTTTTTTTTTTTTTATTATTGGTTAAACTAGATGGACATGTCTCTTTTTCAACCTGACTAACTATGAGGGGTGGTGTTTGGCGAGTGGCAAAATCACAGCTAAACTGTGCATTTTAAATTTTATGGCATCCCAGTCTTAGTGCGTAGGGTTCAATATTGAGTTGGCCTACCCTTTGCAGCTATAATCTCTTCAACTCTTCTGGAAAGGCTGTCCACATGGTTTAGGAGTGTGTCTTTGGGAATGTTTGACCATTCTTCCAGAAGCGCATTTGTGAGGTCAGGAACTGATGTGGACGAGAAGGCCTGGCTCGCAATCTGTGCTCTAATTCATCCCAAAGATGTTCTGTTGAGGTCAGGACTCTGTGCAGGCTGGTCAAGTTTCTCAACCCCAAACTCACTCATCCATGTCGTTATGGACCTTGGTTTATGCAACTGGTCCAAATCATTTGGTGGAGGGGGGATTATGGTGTGGGGTTGTTTTTCAGGGGTTGGGCTTGGCGCCTTCATTCCAGTGAAGGGAACTCTTAAGGCATCAGCATACCAAGACTTTTTGGACAATTTTATGATTCCAACTTTGTGGGAACATATACTTCGAGTTTGTGTTTGTGGGAAAGAGTGCAGTTAACCTAAAATGTGTGAACACGGGTGTCATTCCAATATAGTAGCAAAAGGACAGGGCATTTTGGAACTTTGAATATACCCCAGTGTGCACACTTACCACACAAAAAGAAAAAAATATTTTCCTACACCATACAGTTTGTATAAAAATCATTTATTTTACACCACATAAAAACATATTGTCTGTGAAATGCATTACAAAGATATGCACATTAAATCTTCTGAGAATATCAACATGTTTCATGGATTATCCACTTCATCAGGGCCAACAGAATTGAGTGTATTGAAAACAAGCAAGGCACAGACAGCTAAAAATAAAACTACAATAAAGAAAAAAACAAGAAAAATAATTAACAGCAAGAAATACAGCCTATTCATGAATTGTTGGTACAAATCAGGTTATCGCATTTATCTGAATATAATAATACAATGTTCACTACATGCAACAATGAATTTGATGTCTAAAATCTGATCAGTCCATTAGGGAAAACATACTTTACTTATCCAGGATGGATGTAATATAGTGTGCTCAATGCTTTATGGAAGGAGAAGTTGATTGTCTCAGAGACAGCCAAGCCTCATATACATAAACCTAGACCAGAGCAAGCTGTATGAGCTTTGTGGGAACAGTTTGGGAATGGCCCCTTCCTGTTCCAACATGACTGCACACCAGTGCGCAAACTAGGTCCATGGATGAGTGAGTCTGATTGAGGAACTTGTGGCCTGCACAGAATCCTGACCTCAACCTGACAGAACACCTTTGGGATGAATTAGAGCGGAGACTTTGAGCCAGGCTGCCTTGTCCAAATCAGTGCCTGACCTCACAAATGCACTTCTGGAAGAATGGTCAAACATCCCCATAGACACCTAAACCTTGTGGACAGCTTTACCAGAAGAGTTGAAGTTGTTATAGCTGCAAAGGCTGGGCTAACTAAACCCTATGGACTAAGAAATGGCCACACATACAGAGGTTCCAATTACCTTTTATTGATCACCGTGATAACACCAGGTAATGTTTGTGCATAAGATGTACAGTCAGGTCCATAAATATTGGGGACATTGACACAATTCTAAACTTTTTGGCTCTATACACCACCACAATGGATTTGAAATGAAAGGAACAAGATGTTCTTTTTAACTGCAGACTCTCGGCTTTAATTTGAGGGTATTTACATCCAAATCAGGTGAACGGTGTAGGAATTACAACAGTTTGTATATGTGCCTCCCACTTTTTAAGGGACCAAAAGTAATGGGACAATTGGCTGCTCAGCTATTCCATGGCCACGTGTGTGTTATTCCCTCATTATCCCATTTACAAGGAGCAGATAAAAGGTCCAGAGTTCATTTCAAGTGTGCTATTTGCATTTGGAATCTGTTGCTGTCAACTCTCAATATGAGATCCAAAGAGCTGTCGCAGTCAGTGAAGCAAGGCATCATTAGGCTGAAAAAACAAAACAAACCCATCAGAGAGATAGCAAAAACATTAGGTGTGGCCAAATCAACTGTTTGGTAAAAAGAACGCACCGGTGAGCTCAGCAACACCAAAAGACCTGGAAAACCACGGAAAACTGTAGTGGATGACCGAAGAATTCTTTCCCTGGTGAAGAAAATACCCTTCACAACAGTTGGCCAGATCAAGAACACTCTCCAGGAGGTAGGTGTATGTGTGTCAAAGTCAACAATCAAGAGAAGACTTCACCAGAGTGAATACACCACAAGATGTAAACCATTGGTGAGCCTCAAAAACAGGAAGGCCAGATTAGAGTTTGCCAAACAACATCTAAAAAAGCCTTCACAGTTCTGGAACAACATCCTATGGACAGATGAGGCCAAGATCAACTTGCACCAGAGTGATGGGAAGAGAAGAGTACGGAGAAGGAAAGGAACTGCTCATAATCCAAATCATACCACCTCATCAGTGAAGCATGGTGGTGGTAGTATCATGGCGTGTGCATGTATGGCTGCCAATGTAACTGGTTCTCTTGTATTTATTGATGATGTGACTGCTGACAAAAGCAGCAGGATGAATTGTGAAGTGTTTCGGGCAATATTATCTGCTCATATTCAGCCAAATGCTTCAGAACTCATTGGATGGCGCTTCCCAGTGCAGATGGACAATGACCCGAAGCATACTGTGAAATCAACCAAAGCCTTTTTTAAGGGAAAGAAGTGGAATGTTATGGAATGGCCAAGTCGGTCACCTGACCTGAATCCGATTGAGCATGCATTTCACTTGCTGAAGACAAAACTGAAGGGAAAATGCCCCAGGAACTGAAGACCGTTACAGATGAGGCCTGGCAGAGCATCACCAGGGATGAAACCCAGCGTCTGTTCATGTCTATGCATTCCAGACTTCAGGCTTTAATTGACTGCAAAGGATTTGCAACCAAGTATTAACCACTTCAGATCCGCGCTATAGCCAAAGTACGGCTCCAGCGCGGATCTGAAATGCCCGGAGGACGTCCATGGACGTCCTCCACTGCGCATGCTCCCGCGCGCCCCCTGGCGGCAGCGGCGGCGCGCGCGTGCCCGCGGGTCGGGCGGACTCGATGTCCGCCCGGCCCGCCGATCACCTTTAGGAGCCTCAGAACGGGGAACCGCCGTTGTAAACACGGCGGTTCCCCGTTCTGTGACAGGGGACATGCCAGATCTACTGATCCCTGTCACTGGGATCAGTGAGATCTGTCATGTCCCGGCCAGCCCTGCCCCCCCACAGTTAGAACACACCCAGGGAACATTTATTAACCCCTTCACTGCCCCCTGCTGGTTAACCCCTTCACTGCCAATGACATTTATACAGTAATCAGTGGACATTTAAATTTCTGATCGCTGTATAAATGTCATTGGTCCCAAAAATGTGTAAAAAATGTCCGACATTTCCGCCCCGATATCGCAGTCCCAATAAAAATCGCAGATCGCCGCCATTACTAGTAAAAAAAAAAAAAAATAATAAAAACGCCATAAATCAATTCCCAGTTTGTAGACGCGATAACTTTTGCGCAAACCAATCAATATACGCCGATTGCGATTTTTTTTTTTACCAAAAATATGTAGAAGAATATATATCGGCCAAAACTGATGAATCATTTTTTTAATGGATTTGTACTTTAGCAAAAAGTAAAAAATATTGTTCTTTTTTGCAAAATTGTCGCTCATTTTTTGTTTATAGCGGCGATCAGAAATGGCGCAGAGGGGATCAAATACCACCAAAAGAAAGCTCTATTTGTGGGAAAAAAAGGACGCAAATTTTATTTGGGTACAACGTCGCACGACCGCGCAATTGTCATTCAAAATGCGACCGTGCTGAAAGCCAAAAATTGGTCTGGGCAGGAGGGGGGTTTAAGTGCCGGGTAAGGAAGGGGTTAAAAAGTGAAAGTTTGATTTATGATTGTTAATCTGTCCCATTACTTTTGGTACCTTAAAAAGTGGGAGGCACATATACAAACTGTTGTAATTCCTACACTGTTCATCTGATTTGTATGTAAATACCCTCAAATTAAAGCTGAAAGTCTGCAGTTAAAGCACATCTTGTTCATTTCAAATCCGTTGTGGTGGTGTATAGAGCCAAAAAGATTAGAATTGTCGATGTGCCAATATTTATTGACCTGACTGTACGTGGGAAACTCATCTGTGACTGTATGCTGGTGTCCCTGGTGTTATCACAGTGAAAAATAAAAGGCAATTGGAACCTCTGGATGTGCGTCAATTTCTTTTTCTCAAGGCATTTCCATGGAGGCGGGCCGGGGCCTAGCCAGGTTCCATTTGGGCTTACTCTGTACACCTGGAGCAGCGGGTTCCTTTCTTTCTGACCCTATGGACTAAAGACTAAGACTGGTATGCCATTAAATTTCATGTACGTGTAAAGGCAGGTGTACCAATACTTTTGGTAATAGGGTATCTTCCTGTATTTCTAAGCATTGAGGACACCATTGATCCTTACCAAATCTCCAACTCCATTTGCAGATATGCAGCCCCAAAATTGGGAGGCGTGTATTTGGCCCCAATTTATTCTGTAGTAGGACAACAGCCCCAAGCATACAGCCAGTATCATTAAAGTTAAATCAAAAAAGGGGGGGGTCCATGCTCTGAGCAACCAATGTACCTTTAAAAGCCACTGCCTCCACTGAAACTGCTACCATGGTAGAGTCACGACTAATTGGGGTTGTTTAAAGTGGAAGTGGCGCTGCTTTTTTATGATCAAACTCCTGCTGCGGCTATTTCATGACAAAGGGATATCTTGTAGTAGCACATATCCCTTTACCATGAAATAGCCGCAGCAGGAATGTTATCATAAAAAAGCAGCACCACTTCCACTTTAAACAACCCCAATATCATTAAAGTGGTTCTAAAGCCTCAAGGTTTTGTACCGTTTAATGTATTCTATGCATTAAGGTAAAAAAAAACAAAAAAAAAACCCGTGCTGCAGGAACCCCTCAGCCCTCTCCTTATTCTTACCTGAGACCGATCTAGCTATGTGCACGAGAGCAGTGGCTCTTGCCTCTGTCTCCCACCTCATTGGGCAGATTGATAGCAGCAGCTATTGCCTTCCGCTGCTGTCAAATGTTGTGGTGAGGGAGTTGGGCCACAGATATGGCGGCTTGGGATTGAGCACACAGGGATACCCCTAGAAAAGGTGGCTTTTCCTAGGGGCACTTGCCAAAGAGGGGCTTGGTGCACCAGCGAGCACCCCAGAAAAGTAGTATTGGGGCTGCTCTGTACAAAACGGTTGCACAGAGCAGTTAATTATGACCAGTTTGATATTTTTGCTTAAAAAAAAAATCAAAGGTTAAGGTCTGAGAAAAAATAAGCAAAATGTCAAGTCCGACGTTTTGGAAAAATCAGCATTTTTTTTTCGGCGTTTTGCATTGGCATTAGTGAGTGTCAGCGTCAATAGGCGTTTAACCACTTCAATACTGGGCACTTAAACCCCCTTCCTTCCCGGACCAATTTTCAGCTTTCAGCGCTGTTGCAGTTTGAATGACAATTGCGCGGTCATGCGACACTGTACCCAAATGAAATTTTTATAATTTTTTTCACACAAATAGAGCTTTCTTTTGGTGGTATTTAATCACCCCTGGGTTTTTTATTTTTTGCGCTATAAATTGAAAAAAGACTGAAAATTTTCAAAAACAGTGCATTTTTCTTAGTGTCCGTTATAAAATTTTGCAAATAAGTAATTTCTCTTCATAAATTTTGACTAAAAATGATACTGCTACATTTCTTTGGTAAAAATAACCCAAATCTGAGTTTATTTGGTGTTGGCGGACAGACAGATGTGACGGGGACTGTGACAGATGTGATTGGGGACATACAGATGTTTTGGGGACTGTTTTATGGGGACACTTATGTGTATGGGGACAGAGGTATCAGTGTGCTTGGTGCACTGTGTGGGTGGCGATCTGTGACAGCTTTCTGCATGAAATCCTCATGGGAGAACTGTCACAGACGTTCATCTCTGTTTACAATGTGATGGCTGTGATTGGACACAACCGTCACATGATCGGGAGGGCCAGTCACTGCGCCCCGTATCCCGATCTCTGCTCAGCTGGATCCTGTGATCATAATGCTCACAGGATCCAGCAGCAGCGCGCCGCGTGGCCGCGCTGCAAGCTCCCATTCTGCAGGACGTGTATACACGTCCTGTCGAAACGGGGAAGCTCCCACCCGGCCATATATATACAGTGGCCGGGTGGGAGGTGGTTAAAAAAAAAAATCAGTCCTCTGCTATTTTTCAACCTAAAAACATTGGCGTCAAAACGCTGGTTAACGCCGGTACGGCGTTAGTGAGCATTTTGCCGATTAGCGTCAAAAACCGTCAGGTTAACCCCTTCACTGCTAATGACATTTATACAGTGATCAGTGGACAATTACATTTCTGATCGCTGTATAAATGTCATTGGTCCCAAAAAAGTGTGGAAAATGGCCGACATGTCCGCTGCAATATTGTAGTACCGCTAAAAATCGCAGATCGCCGCCATTACTAGTAAAAAAAAAAAAAAATAAAAATAAAAACCCCAGAAATTAATTCTCGCCATCCGTAAACGCGGCCATTTTTGCGCAAACCAATCAATAAACGCCGATTGCGATTTTTTTTTTTTTTTTTTTTTTTATATTAAATATGAGGAAGAATATAAATCGGTGAAAAAAAATGTCTTTCTATATATGTTTTTTGGATTTGAATTTTAGCAAAAGTAAGAAATTTGTTTTTTTTTTTTTTTTTTTTTTGCAAAATGCTCGCTATTCTTTTGTTTATAGCAGCGATCAGAAATGACGCAGAGGGGATCAAATACCACCAAAAGAAAGCTCTATTTGTGGGGAAAAAAAAAGGACGCAAATTTTTTTTGGGTACAACGTCACACGACCGCGCAATTGTCAAAGCGACGTAGTGCCGAATCGCAAAAAGTGCTCTGGTCCTAAACTGGGAAATTCTTCCGGAGGTGAAGTGTTTAACCACTTCAGCCCCGGAAGGATTTCCAGCTTTAGGACCGGGGCCCTTTTTGCAATTCGGCGCTGCGTCGCTTTAACTGATAATTGCGCGGCCGTGCGACGTTGTACCCAAACGAAATTTGCGTCCTTTTTTTTTTTCCCACAAATAGAGCTTTCTTTTGGTGGTATTTGATCACCGCTGCGTCATTTCTGATCGCCGCTATAAACAAAAGAAGAGCGACAATTTTGCAAAAAAACCCACATTTCTTACTTTTTCCTAAAATACAAATCCAAAAAAAAATATAAAAAAACATTTTTTTTCACCGTTTTTGGCCGATTTATATTCTTCATATTTGCGATAAAAAAATATCGCAATCGGCGTTTATTGATTGGTTTGCGCAAAAGTGGTCGCGTTTACGGATGATGAGAATTCATTTTTGGGGTTTTTAATTTTTTTTATTTTTTACTAAAAATGGCGGTGATCTGCGATTTTTAGCGGTACTGCGATATTTCAGCGGACATGTCGGAACATTTTGACACTTTTTTGGGACCATGGCATTCATACAGCGATCAGTGCTATAAAAATGCACTGATTACTGTGTAAATGTCATTGGCAGTGAAGGGGTTAACCTGCAGGGGGCGCTCTAAGGGTTAACTATGTTCCCTGCGCGTGTTCTAACTGTATGGGGGCTTGCCTAGCTGGGGAAGGGAAGTGGTCACAGCCTTCACGTAAAGGAAGGCTGTGATCACAGCCCTTCCCCCTCACACAGAGCGGAGGTCCGTGTTTACATACACGGACCTCCGCTCATTCGCTCCGGGGGGGGGCATCGCGGGTGGCCGGCGGCAATCGAAGCCGCCGCACCCGCTCCCTGGCCCCCCCCTGGACACAGTGAGCGCGCGGGCGCGCCTCAGGCGGCGCGCGCGCTCACTATACACGTTCCCGCAGCCGCCGTCGTATGACGCCGATTTGCGGGAACGAGCAACTTTGCCGCCGTCAGATGCCGATCGGCGGTCGGCAAGTGGTTAATATCACTTTAACCACTTCTGCCCCGGAAGTATTTCCCAGGTTAGGACCAGAGCACTTTTTGCAATTTGGCACTGTGCCGCTTTAACGGACAATTGCGCAGTTGTGCGACTTTGTACCCAAACAAATTTGTGTCTTTTTCCCCACAAATAGAGCTTTCTTTTGGTGGTAATTGATCACCTCTGCGTCATTTCTGATCAGCGCTATAAACAAAAAAAAAGTGACAATTTTGCAAAAAAAAAAAAAAAAACAAAGTTTTTCCTTAGTTTTTGCTAAAATACAAATCCAAAAAAAATATAAAAAAATGTTTTTCATCGGTTTTGGCAAATTTAAATTCCTCATATTTTTGGTAAAAAAAAAAATCGCAATTGGCGTTTATTGAAAAGTTGCCGCGTTTAGGGACGATAATTCATTTCTGGGGTGTTTTTTTTTTTTTTTTTTACTAGTAATGACGGCGATCTGCTATTTTTAGCGGTACTGCGATACTAGGGCTGACATGTCGGACATTTTTGACACTTTTTTTGGGACCAATGACATTTATACAGCGATCAAAAATTTAAATGTCCACTGATTACTGTTTAAATGTCATTGGCAGGGAAGGGGTTAACTTGCAGGGGGAGATCTAGGGGTTAACTGTGTTCCCTGCATGTGTTCTGTGGGGAGGCTGGGCTACTATGTGCATAAGAGATCTAACTGATCCCAGTGACAGGGATCAGTAGATCTCCTATGCCCCGCACTGACAGAGCGGGGAACCGCCGTGTTTACATCAGCGGTTCCCCGTTCTTTTGCTGTGGCTGCTCATTGCGGCTCGCCAGCGGACATCTGGTCCGCCCGAGCCTCGGGCACACTTCTCCGGAGTACGGCGCGCACGCGCCCCCTAGCGGCCACTCTGCAAATCGCCGCTTATTTACGGCGATTCACTGTACACGTCCACACTGCTGCAGTAAATATACTGTGCGCAGTGTGGAAGTGGTTAAGAGCTATCTTCAGCGTATAGAAGAACAAGGAGTCCTGGAAGTGATGATTTGGCCCCCACAGAGTAAATGTGCACATTTTAGGAGATCATTAGTGTACATGCAGCCATTGACATCACTCTGAAGGAACGGCCACCTGCGCGCGAATCATACTAGCACATTATGCCTTTACCTTGCAGGTACAAAAAAAAAAAAAATTGTCCAGTGGTTTACAACCGCTTTAATTGATACAAATAAAACTATTAACGCTTCTATTTCTGAAAGCATTCCTAATTAAAAGCATTTTTTCCACACCTGCCTAAAACTTTTGCACAGTACTCTATATCTATTTAAATGATTTTCCATGTGACACTTGCTTTTACATCGCAAACCTCAAGTGAACACACTGGGGGTTATTTACTAAAACTGGAGGTTGCAAAATCTGGTGCAGTTCTGCATCAGCTTCCAGATTTTATTGCCGAAGCCTAATTAAACAAGCTGAAGGTAGAAGCTGATTGGTTTCTTTGCAGACCTGCACCAGATTTTGCGCCCTCTAGGTTTAGTAAATCAACCCCAATGACATTGACATTTTTAGAGATCAAAAACCTGTGGAAAAATTTGCTGTTGTGCAAATTTGTGCCAGCCTGACTCAGTTATTATATGGTACACTTAAGGCCTCATACACACGTGCGTTTTGAGCTGTTTTTACAGCTTAAGAACTCCATACCATGTTATTCTATGGCCTCCTACACACGTTTGACTTTTTTGAGCTGTAGATGGTGTTGGCGTTCTTAAGCTGTAAGAAGAACCCAGGACCCATGCGTTCCGAAGCTGCAGCGTTAGAGCATTTTTGACGCTGAGCCGGCCAAATGCTCAAAAATGTGGCTTAACGTTGTATACACAGCGTTGAGCCTCGTCAGGCATTTCTCTGCCTCTATTCTAAATCAATGGTTCCCTATAGGAGCCTATTGATTTGAATAGAAGTCGCACCAGAAGTCAGATCATGATGATCCGACTTGTGTGCAGAGGGTCTTGAAGAAAAATTATTTTTTTTAATTTTTGTGGAGTTCACCTTCAAGACCCTCTGCACACAAGTCGCGCCGCAAGTCGAATCGTCATGATCCGATTTCTGGTGCAACTTCTATTCAAATCAATGGGCTCCCATAGGGAACCATTCATTTTGAATAGAGGCAGAGAAACACTGATGAAAGCTACGTGCACTGACGTCAATGCAATGTGGCTTTTTTCCTGGTGTCGGTATTGACATTACAGCTCGTTTTTCAATACGCTCGTGTGTATGGGGCCTAACAGTTAATGCAGACTTTTTTTTTTTCTCTCCACGTTGGTTTCAGCTTTGAAAAGGGAATATATTTCACCCAAAGTAAAACGCATACATTCATTTTGAGCTGTATTATTGATCTATGTTAGATAAGTCACACTCATTTAATGTTTTAAAAATTATGAAAGATTGCTTTTTTCTGAACTGTACTGATTTCCATTAAAAACAAAGGAATCAAAATGTATGCATCCAAATTTGCTAACAATTTTTAAGCCCCATCTGTTTAAAAAAAAGAGAATGTTAGGTAGACTTCAAATGCTAAAAGGTATAATGCGTGGAACTGAGATCTCCAAAAAAAAAGTGACTCAAGAGTGTTTATAGGAAAAGTGGCTTGGGGACTGAAGTAGTTAACAATTTTTTTTTTTTTGCTAAGATAACTTTAGGACCAGAGCACTTTTTGAGATAAGGCACTGCATCGCTTTAACTGACAATTGCGCGATCGTGCGACGTTGTACCCAAACAAAATTTGCGTCCTTTTTCCCCCCAAAAATAGAGCTTTCTTTTGGTGGTGTTCGATTACCTCTGCGTCATTTCTGATCGCTGCTATAAACAAAAAAAGAGCGACAATTTTGCAAAAAAAAAAAAAAACAGTTTTTCTTGCTTTTTGCAAAAATACAAATCCAAAAAAAAAAATATATAAAACTTTTTTTCTCTTACGTTCACTGACAGACGCAGCTCTTCTTAACACGTGGGTTTTATGTCGTCCTATCAGGAGTGACTAGGCAAAACAGATGCAAAAGCATCAGGGATAGGCTGGCCCCTCCCATGGGGGCCGTCCTCACCTGAGCCTATAAAACCCCCTGCTGGCCAATAGCATTCAGTTTTGTTTGCCTAGTGCAAAGGAGTTGACTGGGTTCCCTTTTGGGACCTGCGTTTTTTTCTGCATGTCATTTTTTCTTTCTGAAGAAGATGAAGACTTCTATCAAGTAGCCGGTCTTGGCATAGAGAGGATGTCACGAATCCAAAGCTTTGCCCTGACCGGCCACCTCATGACGACCTACCCTAAAATTGTCAAGGCAGCGTCGCTCAGGGCCCGTTCCGTGCGGGCGGCCTGTGGCTGTTGCCACTTGTGCCCAGTGTCTGGCTTTTGCCTTTCCAGTGGCCTTGGCCAGCAGCAATCCTTCCCGGGACAAGGGGGGTAAGTCTGCTTCGGGTGGCTACCCGCAACGCCCGTTGGACTGGTGAGTGGACCCCTCCCCCGCCCTTGGGGGGGGCGACATCCGGGGCAGTATTTTATTGGTGGTAGCTTTTTCCCTGTCTGGGGCACTTATTTATTGCGTGCCCCCTCCCTCCCTCCGCCCCCCCCCCCCCGATCTGCTGCGTTCGCGCGGCGACTTTAAGGGCCCTGGGACATGTACTGAATCACTGGGGAACGTTTGTTCGCGCATTTTTTAAATTGTAACCGCCGCCATTTTGCGGCGGCTGGTTCATGCTGCGTGGGCGCCATTTTCTCCCCGGTGGCGGTTTTTGGTATTACACTCTGTGTAACTGCGCCCGCTTTCTCCTCAGAGAAGCGCAGCTGCATGTGTGATAAGCGTTTGGCCCCCCATGTCTCCTCAGTTGAGGATTCAGATCATGGGGTTGCCTCGGTTGCCATGGGGACCCCCGTGGAACTCTCTGAGGGCGAATTGGTCCTTTCAGATACTGAGGAGGACCAGGGGGCCTCAGTGGCGCGCGACAAGGCAATTGTAGCGGCCCTTATTACTAACATTCGCCAGGCTCTGTGCCTTGCTCAGCCTGAGGAGGCGCAGATTTCCACTTATGTCTGTGGGTCTATGAAGCCTCCTAAGTCCCCTAGAGCTTTTCCCTATGTTCAATTTTTTGAACGGGCTGTTTTTAAGGAATGGGGTTCCCCCAAAAACTCCTTCACTTTGCCTAAGCGTTTTGCAGTGCGCTATTCCTTTGAGGATGCTTTCCTAACACGGTGGGCTTCCCCTTCGGTGGACCCACCGGTGGCCCGTCTAAATAAGGCTACCAGCCTTCCTGTGGAGGGCTCACCCTCTTTTAAGGACGCGGCAGATCGCCGCACGGAAATGGTGTCTAAGGCTATCTTTCAGGTGGCAGGTTTTGCTATGCGGCCAGCCTTGGCCTCAGCAATGTCAGCGCAGTCCCTTTCTGAGTGCCTCTCCTCAGTGTGCAAAAATTGGAATTGCAATTGTGCACAGCATGAGTTGCATAAAGTGCAACACGCGGTGGAAGGCCTCCATTATCTGTGCGACTCCCTGCTGGACATCATGACCATGCTGTCAAAAATTTCAGCTTTTGCTATTATCAGACGGGTGTTGTGGCTGAGGACTTGGTCGAAGGCGTCTAAAAAAAGTCTCACTGACCTTCCCTTCCAGGGGGGTCGTTTGTTTGGACCACAGCTGGACGAAATCTTTAAAGATTTCACGGGGGGGGGGGAAAGAGTCTTTTTCTTCCAGAACCCAAACGGCGGGACTTTCGCCGACGACAGGGTCCCTCTTTTTCTGGGCAGAAGAAGTATTTTCGTGCCTCAGGTACAGCCGGGGCGGGTTCCAAGTCCGGTAAGGCCCCGGCTGGGTCTGGTAAGAGAACCTGGCAACGTAAGCCCGGAAAAGCGGAGGATAAGCCCTCCTCCGCTTGACGGGTTGCCCCCGCCCATATGTCGGGTGGGGGGGGGCAGTTATTGGAGTTTGCGGACTGCTGGACAGCTCACATCTCCGATCGGTGGGTCCTGGATGTGGTGTCCACCGGTTACCGGATAGAGTTCAGAACTCTACTCCCGGACAGGTTTTTTCCCTCAAACCTAAGACTTCCGCAAGGGCGTCTGGAGGAACTGTTCAGCGCAGTCCAGTCTCTCGCGGACATGGGTGTCATGGTGCCAGTTCCACTGGAGGAGAGGTTCTGTGGTTTTTACTCAAACCTCTTTGTGGTGCCCAAAAAGGGCGGGATCAGACCGATTCTGGATCTCAAAGCTCTGAACTGTTTTGTCTAAGCACAAAAGTTCAAGATGGAGTCCATTCGCTCGGTCGTTGCCACCCTACATCAAGGGGAATTCTTGGCATCTCTGGACATCAGGGATGCCTATCTGCACGTTCCCATCTGCCAAAAACACCAGCGTTTTCTGCGTTTCGCGGTGGGAGACCTGCACTACCAGTTTGTGGCCTTACCATTCGGTCTGGCCTCCGCTCCCAGGGTGTTCACCAAGGTGTTGGCACCAGTCCTAGCACTGCTAAGACAGAGAGGCATCGCAGTGGTGGCGTACCTCGACGACCTGCTCTTGAGGGCGGAGTCGGTAGTATCCTTGGAGGAGAACGTGACAATCACGGCTTCCACACTAAGGGACTTCGGTTGGCTCATCAACCTCAAAAAGTCCTCGCTTGCCCCCTCATGTCGCCTGGAG
This sequence comes from Glandirana rugosa, assembly GCA_018402905.1. NCBI lineage: Eukaryota > Metazoa > Chordata > Amphibia > Anura > Ranidae > Glandirana > Glandirana rugosa. The sequence goes on along the minus strand of BLSH010131315.1, from coordinate 206,011 downwards.
TACCTCGGTCTGATTCTAGACACGGTGCAGGCGAAGGTGTTCTTGCCTCCCAACAAGCTATTGGGGCTGCAAGCGGCGGTTCGGACCCTGCTGTCGCGCCGGAGGTCCTCCCTAAGGTTCTGCATGCGGGTGTTGGGACTCATGGTTTCGTCCTTCGAGGCGATTCCTTATGCCCAGAGTCACACCCGGCTCTTGCAGAAGGCGATTCTGTCAAAATGGGACAAATCTCCTCTTTCTCTGGACAGACTGATCCGTTTGGACCACCAGACCAGGGGATCATTGACTTGGTGGCTCCAGCACTGACTCTGGGAAAGTCTTTCCTTCCCCTCAACTGGTCGATTGTGACGACGGATGCCAGCCTGATGGGCTGGGGAGGGGTGTTGGGTCAGTTGTCTGCCCAGGGCCGTTGGTCAGCTCAGGAAGCTCGACTTCCGATAAATGTGTTGGAACTGAGAGCAATCAAACTTTGCTTGTTCCGTTGGTCGACAAGGCTGCATGGCCTCCCTGTCCGGGTTCAATCGGACAATGCCACAGGCGTGGCGTATGTGAACCATCAAGGAGGTACAAGGAGTTCCGCGGCAGCTGCAGAGGCTGCTCTGATTCTCCGCTGGGCGGAACAACATGTCCCGGCGCTCTCCGCAATTTACATTCCGGGAGTGGAGAACTGGCAGGCGGACTTTCTCAGTCGCCAGACACTGGACCAAAGGGAATGGTCCCTGCATCCAGAGGTGTTTTGCCAGATTTGCCGCAAGTGGGGCACACCAGAGGTAGACCTCATGTCGTCCAGGTTCAATCACAAGGTCTGAACCTTCCTGTGCAGAACAAGAGATCCATTGGCGGTCGCCACGGACGTGCTGGTGGCTCCTTGGGGTCGGTACCGGTTAATATACCTCTTCCCTCCCCCGAAACTGTTGCCTCGGGTTCTGCGCAGGATAGTTGCGGAGGGTATTCCTATGATCCTGGTCGCTCCCGATTGGCCTCGGCGCACTTGGTATGCTGGTTCGGATGGTGGCGGATGCCCCTTGGTGGCTTCCGCTTCGCGAAGACCTTCTGTCCCAAGGTCCCATCTTGCACCCTGCTTTACCCTCGCTGGCTTTGACGGCTTGGCTATTTGAGGCCCAGGTAATGAGGGATCGGGGAGTCGCTGACTCTGTAATCCCTACTATGCTTAAGGCACGCAAGTGCACTTCGCGCAAAATTTATCAAAAAGACCTGGAAAGCCTATATTGCATGGTGCGAAGCGGGGGGTTGGAACCCTCGCTCTTATTTGGTGTGCAGGGTGTTGACTTTTCTGCAACAGGGACTGGACAAGAGCCTGGCATTGAGTACGCTCAAAGGCCAGATTTCGGCCTTAGCGGTTCTTTTTCAGAGACCTTTGGCTTCACATTCGCTGATCCGCACATTTGTACAGGGTGTACGTCATGTGGCTCCCCAGTTTGACCGCCTCTGGCGCCGTGGGATTTAAATCTGGTGCTCTCTGTTTTACAGAAACCACCGTATGAGAGGATTAGGGACATTCCTTTGTCTCTTTTGTCGCAGAAGGTTGCCTTCTTAGTGGCTGTCACATCCGCGCGGCAGGTGTCAGAATTGGCTGCTTTGTCCTGCAAGTCCCCATACTTGATTCTTCATAACGACAAGGCGGTGTTGCGACTTCCACCTTCTTTCCTTCCGAAGGTGGTCTCTTCTTTTCATTTGAATGAGGATATTGTCCTTCCTTCATTATGTCCTCACCCAAAACATCCTAAGGAATTTGAGTTGCACTCTTTGGATGTGGTGAGGGCCCTGCGGGTTTGAGTGCTACAGCTTCCTTTCGGAAGTCTGACTCGTTGTTTGTGTTACCCGAGGGCTCAAAACAGGGTTTGGCAGCCTCGCCGTCTACCATTTCCCGTTGGACCAGACAGACCGTGACCCATGCGAATGAGCTTCGGGGCAAAGTTCCCCCTTTTCCGGTCACTGCTCATTCCACCAGGTTGGTCAGCACCTCCTGGGCGTTCAGGCACCAGGCTTCGGTGTCTCAGGTGTGCAAAGCGGCCACTTGGGCCTCAGTCCACACGTTTACTAAGTTTTACAAAGTTGATGTGTCGGCACCTGCGGATGCTGCTTTTGGCCGCAAAGTTTTGCGAGCAGCGGTGTGAGTGCGTCTGGCGCTCCCTGAGAGGGTTCTGTTGAGTACAGTTGTTGTTGCCCACCCCTCTAGTTTTTTGGCACTGCTTTGGGACGTCCCCACTTGTCAATTAAGAAGAGCTGCGTCTGTCAGTGAAAGTAAGAGAAAAAGGGATTTTATGATAACTTACCTTAAAATCCTTTTCTCTGAGTTCACTGACAGACGCAGCACCCACCCCTCTGGTTTTTTGTTGTACTGCTTGTGACAAACTGAATGCTATTGGCCAGCAGGGAGTTTTATAGGCTCAGGTGAGGACGGCCCCCATGGGAGGGGCCAGCCTATCCCTGATGCTTATGCATCTGTTTTGCCTAGTCACTCCTGATAGGACGACATAAAACCCACGTGTCAATTAAGAAGAGCTGCGTCTGTCAGTGAACTCAGAGAAAAGGATTTTATGGTAAGTTATAATAAAATCCCTTTTTTTTTTTCATCGGTTTTGCCCGATTTATATTCTTCCTTTCTATTTTGGTAAAAAAAAAAAAACGCAATCTGCTTTGATTGGTTTGCGCAAACGTTGCTGTGTTTACGGATTATGATAATTCATTTCTGGGGTTTTTATTTTATTTTTTACTAGTAATGGCGATCTGCGATTTTTAGGGGTACTGCGATATTGCGGCAGACATGTCGGACCATTTTGACACTTTTTTGGGACCATTGGCATTTATACAGCGATCAGTGCTATAAAAATGCATTGATTACTGTGTAAATGCCATTGGCAGTGAAGAGTTAACCTGGAGGGGGCGCTTTAAGGGTTAACTGTGTTCCCTCAGTGTGTTCTAACTGTAGGGGGGGGGCTGTGCTGGCAGGGGGAGGGGAGTGATCATGGCTTCCATATACAGGATGCCTGTGATCACAGCCCTTCCCCCTCGGTCAGAACGGAGATCTATGTTTCTCTTACGTTCACTGACAGACGCAGCCCTTCATTGACAAGTGGAGTTTATGCACATCCTACTAGGAGTTGACTAGGCAAATAGAAAAAAAGCAAGCTCACCCCTCCCAGGGGGCTGTCCTCACTCCAGCATATAACCCTCCTGCTCTGCATAGCATATCAGTTTTTTATGCCTAATCTGGCAAGGTTAGACCTGATTCCCTGCTGGGATCTGCGGCTCCCCAGTTTTTCCTTCTTTTTTGCTTTTCTCAAGCTATGATGCGGACTATCAAGTAGCCGGCTGGGGCATAGAGGATATCTTGAATCCTGAAACATTCCCCAGCTCGGCCGACCGATACGAGCTACCCTTAGCCTCGGCGGGGTCCGCCGTATCGTACCCATTCCGTGCGGGTTGCTAGTGGGTGACCCCCACTTGCGTCCGGTGACAGGGCTGTGCTCGCGTCCGAGAAAAGTGGGAGAAAAGTCTGCGCCCGGGTGGCTACCTGCTGCGCCCATCGGAGTGGTGAGTGACCCCTGGGCGACTGGCGGATTTTGGGCTGTACGGTGGAGGGTTTCAGGGACACGTTATGGTCACTGTTTTTCTTTTTCTCCCTCACCCCGCGCTTGACTGCCCGCATTTTCCCCGCCGCCATGCGGATTCACGGATCGCCGCCATTTTGCCATAGCCACGGCCATTTTGGGGGCTGTTTTTGCCTCTAGTTACTGTGCGGCGGCCATTTTGCCATAATCGTGGCTTGTACAGGCGTGTTTTGGCCTCTTGTGTCCGCACGGTGGCCATGTTTGAGGTGTTGGCCTGGAAGAAAAACGTGCATGCGATGCAGTTTTTCTCTCTCTCCTCTCCTGATATCAGTGAAGGCAGCGGCAACGGGGCTAGTGGCGGTCAGCATCCTTCTGGGACAGCGCTTGGTGCACACAGAACAGCAAGTATAGCTGGTCCTCCTGGGGTGTCGGCGGCGGTGGGCACAGTACTCCTGGGCATTATCCTGGTCGTTCTGTGGGCGGTGGTGGGTCTCCTTAGGGGAGTGTCATGGCCCATAGGCCTAACAAGAGCTCCGGTGGCATAATGGCGTCTGAGCCTGCAGGTTCTTCCCCGGTGGGAGCGGCAGAAGCGCTGGCTGCGATGGGGCCTGTGGTCCCCCTGTATCAACTGATGGCCATTTTGGGGGGCTTCTTGTCCCGGGGGGGTGCCATGCTCTGCAAAGGGGTGTCCAAAAGACGTCCACCCCCCGTCTTTAGGGGAGAATTCTGAACCGGAGGGGGCCTCTGTGGTCACGGGGACCCTTGTGGTGCTCTGAGGGTGAGCTGGAGCCATCAGATGGTGAGGAAGACCAGGGGGCCTGGGTGGCACGCGAAAAGGTGCTGGTGGCTTCCCTGATCACCGATATCCGTGCGTCCTTGCGACTGGACCAGGCGGGGAGTCACAGGAGGCGTCCTACGTCTGTGGGTCATTTAGACCATCAGAACCCCCAGGGCATACCCTTATGATCAATTTTTGATCAGCTTGTCTGCAAGGAATGGCAGCATCCACAGAATTCCTTTCTTTGCCCAAACGTTTCGCTGTACGCTATCCCTTTGAGGATAGTTTTGTGATGAAGTGGGCATCCCCCGCAGTGGACCCTACGGTGGTTCGCCTGAATATGGCAACGACCATCCTATTATGGGGGGTCTCCCTCTTTTAAGGATCTGGCCTATAGGCGGACGGAGGCGGTATCCACGGCACTGTTCTTGGTGGCGGGGACGGCCATGAGACCAGCTCTGGCGTCAGCCATGGTGGCGCAATCTCTTACCAAGTGTGCGACTGAGTTGCACAATGAGTTGAGCTGTGGGTGCTCTACTGAGGCTTCACAGTGGACGGTCAGCTGCTACAGGGTCTTCGGTACCTGTGTGACGCAGCTTTGGACCTGCTTCCCATGCTGTCTGGATGTCTGTTTTTGCAGTCATTATCAGACGGGTGCTGTGGTTTGTGAAGACGCGAAAGTTCCGGATGGAATCTGTCCGATCGGTTGTGGCCGCCCTGCACCAAGGGGACTTCATGGCGTCTCTGGATATCAGGGACGCGTATCTCCATGTTCCCATTTGTCCCCAACACCAGCGCTTTCTGCCCTTTGCGGGGGGGGGGGGGGATCTACATTATCAATTTGTGGCACTTCCCTCCGGTGTGGCCTCGGCTCCTTGGGTGTTCACCAAGCTGGTGGCTCTGGTGCTGGCGCTATTGAGGCAGAGAGGCATTGCGGTAGTAGCATACCTCGATGCCTTACTCCTGTGAGCGGAGTCTGCTTCGGCCCTGGAGGAGAATGTGGCTATCACCATGGCCTCGTTGAAAGACTTCGGCTGGCTGATCAACATGCAGAAGTCGACGTTGTCCCCGTCCAATGACTGGAATATCTGGGTCTGATTTTGGACACGGAACAGGCGAAAGTGTTCTTGCCTCCGGCCAAGTTTAACACTGCGAGCAGCGGTGCGAACCCTGCTGTCACGCCAGTGGTCCTCCTTACGGTTCTGTATGCGGGTGTTGGGGCTCATGGTTTCAGCCTTCGAGGCGATACCTTACGCCCAGACTCACACTCGGCTCCTGCAGCGAGCGATTCGGTCACGGTGGGACAAGTCTCCGCTGTCCCTGGACCAGCTGATCAGATTGGATTCTCAGACCAGAGGATCGTTGACCTGGTTGCTTCGGGCCCCGGCTCTAATGTTGGGGAAGTCTTTCCTCCCCCTGAATTGGTCGATAGTCACGACGGACGCCAGCCTATCAGGCTGGGGGGGTCCTGGGGCAGCTGTCTGCTCAGGGCCATTGGTCGGCGCAGGAATCCCGCCTTCCGATAAATGTATTTGAATTTGGTACTTTCTGTACTGCAGAAACCGCCATATGAGAAAATCAGGCATATTCCCCTGCAATTGCTGTCGCAGAAAGTGGCTTTCTTGGTGTCCGTTACATCCTCTAGTCGGGTGTCTGAGTTGGCAGTGTTGTCCTGTAAGTCTCCTTTCTTGGTCCTTCATAAGGACAAGGCGGTCTTGCGACTTTCCCCTTCGCCTCTACCGAAGGTGGTCTCCTCTTTTCCACATTGATGAGGATATTGTTCTCTTCATTATGTCCGCACCCGTCGTATCACAAGGAATTTGAGGTTACATTCTTTGGATGTCGTGAGGGCTTGCGGGTGTATTTGGCGGCTACAGCTTCCTTTTGGAAGTCTGATACGTTGTTTTTGCTGACAGAAGGACCGCGCAAAGGGTTGGCGGCCTCGTCGGCTACGGTTTCCCGTTGGATCAGACAGACCGTGACTCACACGTATACTGTTCGGGGCAAAGTCCCTCCTTTTCCAGTCACGGCTCATTCCACCAGGGCAGTTAGTACTTCCTGGGCTTTCAGACACCAAGCTTTGGTGTCCCAGGTGTGCAAGGTGGCTACTTGGGCCTCGGTGCACACTTTTGTTAAGTTTTGCAAAGTTGTGTCAGCATCTGCGGATGCTGCTTTTGGCCGTAAAGTTTTACAGGCGGCGGTATAGGCGCGGCTGGCGCCTCCTGAGGATTCTGTTGGGTACAGTTGTTTTTGTTTACCCACCCCTCTTGAATGACACTGCTTTGGGACATCCCCACTTGTCAATGAAGGGCTGCGTCTGTCAGTAAACGTAAGAGAAAAAGGGATTTTATTAAGAACTTACCGTAAAATCCCTTTCTCTGAGTTCACTGACAGACGCAGCACCCACCCCTCTGTGTTGTGTTTGTACGGCTTGTTATAAACGGATATGCGATGTAGAGCAGGAGGGATATATGCTGGAGTGAGGACGGCCCCTTGGGAGGGGTCAGCTTGCTTTTTTTCTATTTGCCTAGTCAACTCCTAGTAGGATGTGCATAAACCCCACTTGTCAATGAAGGGCTGCTTCGGTCAGTGAACTCAGAGAAAAGGATTTTATGGTAAGTTCTTAATAAAATCCCTTTTTATATACACTGACCTCCGTTCTCTCACTGCGGGGAGCCATCGTGGGTAGCCGGCGGAGATCGAGTCCGCCCGATCTGCTCCCTGGCCCCCCTGGATCACAGTGAGCGCGCTTCCAGCGGCGCGCACTCACAACACTAGTTATCGCGACCGCCGTCTGTGGTACGCCATAATGAGCCACTTTGCCACCCTCATGCTGTGGAGTGGTCCCACCTTAGGACCAGAGCACTTTTTGCGATTCGACACTGTGTCGCTTTGAGAATTGCACGGTTTTGCAACGTTGTACCCAAATGACATTTCCGTCCTCCTCATCCCCCCCCCCCCCAAAAATAGAGCTCTCTTTTGGTGGTATTTGATGACCTCTGCGTCATTTCTGAGCACCGCTATAAACAAAAAGAGCGACAATTTAGCAAAAAACAAACATTCGTTTACTAAAATACATATGAAAAAAATGTATTCATTGGTTTTGGCCGATTTTTTTTTTTTTTTATTTTCTACCTCATATTTTTGGTAAAAAAAAAGGGTTTGCACAAAAGTTGCCACGTTTACAAACCATGAGAATTAATTTCTGCCGTGTTTTTTTTTTTTTTATTAATAATGCCGGTGATCTGCGATTTTTATTGGACCTGTGATATTGGGGCGGACATGTCAGACATTTTTGACATTTTTTTGGACCAATGACATTTATACAGCGATCAAAAATTTATATCACTGATTACTGTATAAATGTCTTTGTCAGGGAAGGGGTTAACCTGCAGGGGGATGTGAAGGGGGTTAACTGTGTTTCCTGTGTGTGTTCTAACTGTATGGGGGCTGGGCTGCCAGGGGCACCAGAGAACCAACTGATCCCGAGTATAGGGATCAGTAGATCTCACATGCCACCTGTCAGAACGGGGAACTGCCGTGTTTACATCAGCGGTTCCCCGTTCTGGCTCTGTCACAGGCAATCGCGGGTTGCCGGCGGACATCTAGTCCGCCCGACCTACGGCCCCGCTCATTTATTTATTTATTTTTTTTTTCTAGAATTCATATCCAAAAAATTTAGTTTAGGCCGATATATATTCTAAATATTTTTGGTAAAATAAATTGTAATAGGCGTATATTGATTGGTTTGCACAAAACTTATCGTGTCTACAAACTATGGGATAGATTTAGGGACTTTTTATATATTTTTTTAAATATTGCTTTTATTGGTAATGTCGGCGATTTGCAATTCTTAGCGGGACTGCACGGGCACATCTGACCCCAAATGACACTTTTTGGGAACCAGTGACATTATTACATTGATCGGTGCTATAAAAATGCACTGATCAATGTAAAAATGCCACTGGCAGGGAAGATAACACTAGGGGGATTAAGGGGTTATGTGTGTTCCCTCAGCATGTTCTAATGGGGGGGTGGGCTTGCTTGGACATGAGATCGCTGTTCCCAAACACTGGGAACAGAAGATCAGTCATGTCATCTGGCAGAATGGGGATCCACCTTGTTTGCATAGGCAGAACCCTGTTCTGCCTCTGTACCCTGCGTTTGAGGGTCGAGTCCGCCAGACCCGCAGGCGAGCTCCTACAGCGCACACCGCCATACCGCTTTCACGAACTGACTTACATGTACGGTGGTTCGCGATATCCGACCACCCTGCTGCAGTATATGTGACACAATGCCTGGTCTTTTCTACCTTTTTGGGAAGGATGGGGCTGCCTCTAAGTCAGTCTGTGTTTATTTTTAATGCTATACACAGCCTGCTGTTAAGACATTCAGATAGTTCAGTAGTATTCTTATCAGAGATGCCTTGATGCACTGTGTGACTATTTGAAAATATATACAGTTAAAACCTCAGTTTTAATTTTAAGTCAGATTTTTCACTTTTTGCTGGCTAGATTGAGCGCTGCGGACCCATTGCTCACTTTAGAAGCATGTTTTTCTGCTGGACTCCTGCAGGTGGGCTACTATTCACACTTACATGCATGTTTTGCACCTCTGGGCTTCATCTCTCAAGGCAGTTCCCTATGCCAAAACTCTCCCTTGGGAAAAATTCCCATTATCCTTAAACATTGCAATTTCTGTGATTTCTGATAATGCCAGTAAGTTTTTTTGCCCACTTTGCTGGAAAATGATGACATATGTAAGCCTCTACAGCTGGGTGGGGTGGTGTGTGGGTGTGACAGAGCACTGGCTGGCAACAAGGTCTTTGGACCAAGGAGGAGGAATCCCTGTTACAGATCAATGTGCTAAAACCATGGGCGAGTCAGCTGTTTCTATTACACAGTACACCTGGCGAATACAGCTCAGGGCTCACATCTGCCCGAAATTGGTTGACCTTCTTAAAGAGAAAATTGAGTACTGTCTCCGTGTGATACTTTTTTTTTTTTATTTATTTGCAGTAACATACAATTTTTCAGGACAAGGTTTTGGGGTGTGTCCCCTTCTTCAAGGTCCAAACAGTACTGATTCACAAAAGTGTTAGCAGAATGTTAAAAAAAAAAAAAAAAACTCTGAGGGAAAGGAAAAATCAAAGAAACACTCACGGATCAATGTATAAGGTAATTGTAGTGAAGCTAGTAGCAGAGTTAGTGAGATAAGACAGAGGGAGAGCTATAGACTTCACAGAGGGGGTCGTAAAACTTTAGGATAATGAGTAAGGAAACCTATATCTAAATTTAGGCCGTTATTTTTTGTGTCAAAAAGTATCATTTCTCAAACGTTTTCCTTTCCTGGGTAGTTCTGAAATAACCTTTAAGAACTAAAACATTGAGGTCTTCAATAGTGTGGTCTGTTTGTGAGAATTTATGTCCCACAGGTGTGCAGAAATCCACTTCTTTGTTCCTTGATGGTATGGCTGTGTAAATTCATCCTTGTTTGCAATTTCTGTCCTGTTTCACCAACATAAGATCCTTTGCTAGACCTTTTGCATTGAACAAGGTATGCCACATTACTAGAAGTACAGCTGTATGATCCCATGATATTGAAGGTCCCATTTGTGTGTGTGACACTTGTGGATAGATCTGGTTGCACAGTTTGCAGAGTTTTTTTTATAGCAGGGCGTGCTTCCATTATTTGTGACTTCATAAGTGAAGTTTCCTGCTGATTAGTTTGTCTGAGATTGGGTGGTTGTCTGAAAGCCAATATTAGGGGTTGTTGGAATGTTTCATCTTCTGTTATAATGGGTTGTAAATCTTTGATGACTTTTTTTATCCCTTCTAGTGCTGGGTTGTATGTGGTGACTAGAGGTACATGGTGTTTTTTTTTTTCTTTGTATTGGAGTAGAATGGAAATGAGTGTTGAACCGTGTTCCAGCCATGTTTGCTGTTTACAGTCCTGGCGTAGATAACTGGCAAGTGGACTACCTAATTTGTTAGTCTTTATAAGAGTAAGATGATTGTTTAATCCAAAAAGTATTCCTCCAGACTTGTCTTGGGTGGAGGACAGCAGTTGTGAATGTTACAGAATTTCCTCTGGATGACCTTCCCAACCGGTCAGAGCTTATGAACTTAAAAAATTATGCTTCAAAAGGCCACTCAATGCCAACTTTTTTCTGTATGTTTAGGTACATGGCATCAAGTTAGGAAGCGCACAATAAAGGGCTGTAATACACTTGAACATGTGAAGAGTTTAGTCCTGCTGTACTTTTTATGCATACCTAGGAGAAAGTGGGACTGAAATCAGTGGCAATATTAACTCCTAGCCCTGATAATACAACACACTGGCCTCTGTGGGCAGTATTTCTCTTTCGTTCGTCGACGGGCACAGCGACTCATAGGACTGAGTGGGTTATACTGCCCTCTTCAGGAGTTTACTAGGCAGAACAGGCAGTTCTAACAGCAAAATAAAACACTAACAGGCACAGACCCTCCCAGGGGGCAGTCCCCACTGGCAGATAACTCCACACTCACCTCTGCTAGCTCAGTTTTTTTCTGCCTAGTGCAAGGAGTTAGACCTAGGCTCCCTGTTGGGATCTGTGGTATCTCTCTGGGCCACTTTCGGATGTCCTGGGACAGCTTCACAGATGAAGACTTCAATCAAGCAGCCGTGCTGGGCAACAGGCTGGGCCTTGGACCCAGGTAGTCTCCGCAGCCGGCCATCACGCGTTAGACCGGATGCTTCGCGCTGGGTTGACCGCGACAAACCCCGATCCAGACGGGGTGGCTCCGCGGGTTAAATGCCCTGCCATCACAGACAGTGCGTCCAGGGCCGACAACTCCCTCCGGCCTAGCCGGGAGCGCGAAAGCTGTCTGGGTGGGATCCCCGCACCACCCGACTAGATGGGGTAAGTACGCCCCCTCGGGGGTTCTGGGGCGAGCTGGCGGGTCCCCCCTCCTGGGTGTCAGGGTAGCGGGTTGTCTCTCCCCCCCCTCCCTTGCTAGTAATCCCCCACCCCTCCGGTACCCCGCTGTCGCACCCCCCCCCGGGGGGCTCCCAGGGTGTGTGTGTGTACATAGGGCCCTAGAGGTCCCCTCCACAGGTCAGATCGCTCGGCGGCCATTTTGCCGTGGTCCGGCCGCCATTTTCCTGTAGCTGGCCGCATGGTAGAGCCTGGGGAACGGCCGGCAGCCATTTTGGTGTAGCCGCACCACAGTTCTCTATGGTGTTTGGCCTCTGGTGCAGGGCGGCCATTTTCCTGTTGTCTCTTCGCCTTGATCTGGCCTGTGTGCGCCAGGGGGCAGTCCTGGTCGCGCTGGTGCCGTTTTACCCCCCCCCCCACCCGCACGGTCGGATCTCCCTGGACAACAGTGGCAGCAGCTCTGGACAGCAGCAGTGAAGGACAGGAGGCGAGCAGGGCAGCGACATTGGTGGGCAGCATCGGCAAGCAGCTCTTCTCCGGGTTGGGTGGTGAGTCCCTCCGGGGTGCCCCTTGTGCCCAGCTTGCTCAGCTGTGGGGTGGGGGGTGCAGTGGTCTCCTGGCACTGGGCCTTGTTTTGGTGCCGCCAGGGTGGGTGACAGATTGGCAGCCACTGTGGGTGCTTCCCCGCCGGACCTCTGTGCCTGCAGCCAGCGCTTCAGGGACCCCATCCCTTATAGACGCCAGGTCGACAGTCCAGGAGACATTTGTTTCCCGAGATCCCTGATGCTCCTGATAGCAGGGATGAGTGTAAGGAGTCTGCTGCTGTGCACGAGAGGGCACTAGTAGACATTCTGATCACCTCAGAGCATGAGACCCTGCAATTGGAAGACCAGACAGGACCCCATCAGGGGGTACCCGGCCCCTTCAGGTCGCATAGACCAGCCTGTGCGGTTCAGGTCTTCCCGTACGTGAATTTTCTGGAACAGGTTTATAGGGACCGGGCTAGGCCCCAGAGCCCCCCCATTCCCAGATGTTTCGCTGTGCGATATGCTTTTGGGGAGGAACTGTTGGAGTGGGCATCACCCCCAATGTGGCGATCACCCTGCACACTCTGCACGAGTTCGGATGAGTGATCAACCTTTCCGAAGTCTGTTCTGATTCCGTCTCTCCGCCTGGAGTATCTGGGGCTGATCTTGGATGCAGCCTGTGGGAAGATTTTCCTTCCACCTACCAAGTGGCAGCCGCTTCAGTTGGCGTTTCGGTCCCTGCTGTCCCAGAAATGGGCCCCGCTCCGTGTTTTGCATGTGGGTCCTAGGCCTCATGGTGGCCCCCTTCGAGGCAGTCCCTTACGCTCACTACCACACCCGGGTTCTACAACGGGAGATTTTCCTGAGATGGGACAGTTTCCCATCTTCCCGGGATCGGGTGATCAGGATGGATCACCAGGTAAGGGCCTCACTACTCTGTTGGCTGCGGTCCCCCGCTCTTGGGTCGGGAAAACCTTTCCTCCCCCTTCACTGAACGGTGAGAACGACGGACGCCATCCTGTCGGGCTGGGGCGGAGTCCCGGGGCTGCTCTCAGCCCAGGGACGGCGGTCTCCGGAGGAACCTCATCTCCTGATCTATGTCCTGAAATTGTGGGTGTTTTTGGTGCTGCCTTTCCCATTGGATCGAGGCTGCACGGGTGCCCTGTCTGGATTAAGTCGGATGATGCCACGGCTGTAGCATACATGTATCACCAGGGCGGGACTAGAAGCTTGGCTGTGGCCTCGGGGGTAGTTCCCATTCTGCGGTGGACAAAGTCACGTTTCCGCAATCTCTGCCGTTCACACGCCAGGCATAGAAAGTTGGCTGCGGACTATCTCAGTTGTTAGTGCCTGGACCAGGGGAAGTGGTCCCTGCACCTGGACGGTGGTCCGGACGTGGACTGGCTAGCGTCCCGTCTCAATTGGAAGGTGCGGACCTTCGTGAGCTGAATGAGGGTTCCCTTGGCAGGACGCAGCAGATGCTCTTGTGGCTCCGTGGGCTTGGTATCGACTCATCCAGGCCTTTCCTCCTCTTTAAACTGCTTCCGGGCCTTCTGCGCAGAATAGGAGCGGAGGGTATGCCGACCATGCTGGTAGCCCCGGATTGGACAAGGCTTCCTTGGTACGCCGTTGTAGTACGAATGGTGGTGGAAGTCCCCTGGCGGCTTCTGCCTCGCGAGGCTCCTCTGTCCCAGGGGCCCATCTGACATCCTACTTTACCCTCTCTGGTTTTAATGGCCTGGCTATTGAATCCCAGGAGTTGAGGGATCGTGGCGTCTCAGACTCGGTGATTCCCACCATGCTGGAGGCACATAAGGCCACTTCACGTAAGAGTTTCCACCGCACCCGGAAGGCTTAATTCGCCTGGTGCGAAGCCGGGGAGTGTACCTCTCGTTCCTTCTCAGTGTCTCGGGTTCTGGCCTTCCTACGAAGGGGCTCGACAAGAAACTGGCGTTCACTATCAAGGGTCAGGTTTCTGCTCTGGTGATCCTTCTTTTTTTTTTTTTTTTTTTTTTTGTTTTTCAGCGCCCTTTGGCGACACATTCATTGATCCGTACTTTCATGCAGGGGGTTCGGCATGTCGCCCCCAGGTACGGTCGCCTTTGGCGCCATGGAACCTCAATTTGGTCCTCTCTATGCTTCAGAAGCCGCCTTTTGAGAATATCAGGGAAATCTCACTACAATTGCTTTCGCAGAAGTTTTTATTTCCTGATGGCTATCACATCCACTCGGCGGGTGTTTTGAGTTGGCGGCTCTATCTTGTAGGTCTCCTTATCTGGGCCTACTTATGGATAAGACGGTCTTGCGTCATTCATCCTCCTTTTCTCTTTTTCGTTCGTTGACAGGCATAGCGACTCTTAGGACTAAGTGGGTTATACTGCCCTCTTCAGGAGTTTAGTAGGCAGAACAGGCAGTTCTAACAGCAAAAAGAACAGTAACAGACACAGCCCCTCCCAGGGGGCAGTCCCCACTGGCAGATAACCCCACACCCAGCTCCTGCTAGCTCAGTTTTTTCTGCCTAGTGCAAGGAGTTAGACCTAGGCTCCCTGTTGGGATCTGTGGTACCTCTCTGGTCCACTTCGGCTGTCAGGAGACAGCCTCACTGATTAAGACTTCAATCAAGCAGTCATGCTGGGCAACAGGCTGGGTCTCAGACCCAGGTAGTCTCCCCAGCCGGCCATCACATGCTAGACCGGATGCTTCATGCTGGGTCGAACGCGACAAGCCCCGAACCGGACGGGGTGGCCCCGTGGGTTAAATGCCCCGCTGTCGCACGCTGTACGCCCTGGGCTGACAGCTCCCTCCGGCCTAGCTCGGAGCGCAAACGCTTTCTCGGGTGGTATCCTCGCACCGCCCGTCTAGATGGGGTAAGTACGAGCTGGCGGGTTCCCCCCCTCTGGGGTGAGCGTGATGGGTGGTTCCCCCCCCTCTTCCTCGCTAGTGCCCTGTGCCCCCATCCCTCCGGGACCCCGCTGTCGCACCCCCGGGGGCTTCCAGGGTGGTCTCTCTGGGGCAAGGCTCCCTCTGCCTCTCCCTTCCTCCCCCCCACCTGCCTTGTGCTGTTTAGGCCTAGGGAGCGCCCTGCGGCCATTTTTGTGTAGCCGTGGCCCTGTTACAGGGGTGTTTTTGGTATCTAGTGTGCAGGGCGGCCATTTTCCCTGTATCTACACGAGGATGTGAGGCCTGGGGGCGCCCCTTGCCCCCTCTTCTTCGGGGGAGGACTCGGACCGCGAGGGGGGGCTCCTCCATTGCGGGGACCCCTCTCGAACTGTCCGATAGCGAAGTTCACGACGCTCCTGATAGCGGGGATGAATCTGAGCCGTCCACTGCTGCACATGAGAAGGCTTTTGTAGACGCTCTGATCACTTCAGTGCGTGAGGCCCTGCGATTGGAAGAAACGGCGGGACCCTCTCGGAGGGTGCCCGTTCCCTTCGGGTCAGATAGTCAGGGCCCTGCGGCTAAGGTCTTTCTGTATGTGGACTTTCTCGCTAAGTTTGTTTATAAGGATTAAGCTCGGCCTCAGAGCTCCCTTCCCATTCCGAAGTGTTGGTTCTCCTTTGTCACTGTCCCTTTGGATACAAAGACCTGTGCAATCCTCAAAAAACATTCTCCATTCACAGAATAGTGTAGCTCAAAGCCTCGACAGCTGAAGCCATCTGTAAAAGGTACCTCTCCTGTATGAGAGAGACATCTATTTGGTGAGGCACTTGACAAATTCATAAAAGAATGTCTTGGGGGTAAGGTTTAACTTCCACAGTGAAAGATTTCAGGGCATCCAGGTCACGTATTATCTAGGCCAGCCTTTCTCAATTAAGGTGCCTTGGCAAAATGCCTAAAAATTTATCAAAAATTAGTTACACACAGCCACAGGGTTTCATTATGCACCACTTTGACTTTCTAGACACTGGCCTCCTAACAACCAAAGATGACTGTTAATAAGGAGGATGTCTGTTGCCTGCACACAGCATCCTTGTTTGACCCTTCTGTGCCCTTCTCAGCACTGTGGTGACATTAGCTGACTGATGGAGGGATTTTTTTTTCCAATAAGTTTTTATTGAGTTTTTGACAGTAAGTATACAACACAACACAGTCACAATATGTAGAGATATGCATAGTGTAAGGAACAAAAAAGGAAAAAAAAGGTATACATTAATTTGTCAGTACCATCTAGGTTTACATGTTTGTGATATGCAGTAATTATATAAAAAGAAGCGTAAACATTTAGGCTATGGTATTTGAGCCATGTGTTGATCTGTCCACATTTTCCAGGTGTTGAGGTATTAATGGCTAGTAGGCGTTCAAATGTGTATTTCCTGTGGACTAGTAGTATTTTTAGGTCAGATATATTAACGCAGTATAGTGTTCTTCCAGTTCCGTAGGATCAAGGTGCGAGCAGCTAGTACAATATGTGTGATAACTGATCTGAATTTTGTGGGGTAGTTTTCAATGCCAATGTGGAGTATGGCAAATTCAGGCTTTGGTTGTGATATCATTACTGTAAGTGAGGATATCAGTTGAAATGTTTGGTTCTTCCAAAAGCTTTTTAGGTTTGGGCATCCCCAGAAAGTAAGAGATTCCCTAGTTGCCCACAGTCCCTCCAGCATAGTTGGGATGTGTTGGGGAACATTTTTGCCAATCTCTGTGGAGTGTAATGCCACCTATTGAGTATTTTAAGTGTAATTTCCCAATGGCTAGTGCAATGTGTGGTTTTAAATATTTCTCTGAGTGCTGACTTCCATTGATTCTCTGTAAATGTGGAATTTAGTTCCATTTACTGAGATTTTTAGATTTCTTGAATATTGATATTCATATATTGGTATTTTTCCCTTGTATGAAGTTGTTAAAAAGCCTTATGCCTTTGACATTGATATTTGGTGAGGAGTAGTATTACCATATGTTTTGAGGGATGTATAAGTCTGGTAGAGGGTGAGATCTTAGGAATTGCATGATTTCGGGCACTGGAGAAGAATAGTTGTTGTGGTAGGGTGTATTCTAATGTCAGCTGCTTGACACCTTTGGGCCTAGAGTTTTGGAGGAAGTCTTGTATCTTGTTGATACCATATTTTTTTAAAGGGTTTTGTGGATCTCATGGGATTTTTGGTGTCTAGCATTTAGTGGGAGTTGGTAGTCGATTTTTGTAGCGATATGGCATCGTAAGAAACGCCAAGCCTGTATAGATACTTGGATAGGGGGAGGGAGGTCTCTTGTGTCCCATGGCTTCCGGAATCTGTTATTAGTAAGGCTTTTAAATCTTGCATTGGAGCCAAATGTCTCTCCATCTCTACCCACAGAGGTACATTTTCATTAGTAAACCACCATTTTAGTTGGTCAAGCCTGACAGCCCACAGGTCGCAAATATTTGGTAGCCCGGCTCCTCCCACTTTTTTGTCCTTTATGAGGTTCGAACTGGGGCACCTCGCTCTTTTTCCTCCAAAAATACATTTCCACATGAGACGCGACAGGACTTGGAGATGGTGTGTAGGGATGGATATAGGTAGGACTCTGTCAGAGTATAGGTAGGACTACTGCCAGAGTATTTGGGGCAGGATCGTCCTCTTGTAAGCTGCTACTCTTCCCATCTAAGATATTTCTTTTTTGGATATGGCTTTCAATCGGTTTTCTATTTTGGTTATTAGAGGGTTAAAGTTGGCCTGTGCTAGTGATGCTATGGATGGTGTCAGAATTATACCTAGATATGGGATACCCTGGTCTGCCCATTTGTATGGCATAGTATTCTCCAGTGTTTGTCTAGTGGGTCTTGGCACTCCTATGCTTAGGATGAGCGATTTATTGAAGTTTACTTTGTAGTTGGAGACCTTCCCAAATTTTGTTAGTGTATCGTGGGCTTGTGGAAGGGATGTGAGTGGGTTTGTTAGAAGTATAACATCATCCTCAAATAGATTGATGACATGAGTGTTGGGTTTGAGATGGAAGCCATTGATCGCTGGGTGCGATTGGATTGCTTTCTCCTACGTTCACTGACAGACGCAGCTCTTCATTGACTTTGTGGGGTTTTATGTTCGTCTTACCAGGAGTTAACTAGGCAGGGAAAAGAATTCAGCTGGCCCCTCCCCTGGGGGCCGTCCTCTTTTCCTACATTAAAACCCCCCTCCCAGAGGAGCTCTCCAGTTTTAATGCCTAGTTTGCAAGGAGTTGACCTGGCTTCCCCATAGGGAACTGCGGTCCTATTGTGACCATTTTCTTTTTTATTCTATTTTTTCTTTTTTCTACAATCAAGATGATCTGCTATCAAGAAGCCGGTCGGGGCATCGAGAGTCTTAGTGCTCTGTACTTTCCCCGACCTGGCCAACATGATGCGAAGCCGGCCCCAACACAGGGACAGTACAACCGGTCCAGCCCCTTTCATGTCTCGTGATTCTGAGAGCTACGGGGCTGGCCGAAGAACTATCGTCTAGTAGAACTAACATCTTTTTTCTTTTTTATCTTATTTTTTCTTTTACCAGTGTTATCCTGGCGTCAAGGGATACCCCTTCGGTCCAGTTGAGGAACGTTTGATCCGTAATTTTGACCTCTCGAGGAGACCCTCCCCCCAAAATTACATCCTTTTCTCCTGCCGGGGGTCCCCTCCCCGGTCGACTTAAGAAAAGGGACGGATCAATTGAGGACCATTCTGCTTGTATTTTGGGGTGTTTCAGTTACTTCTCGACGCAGACAGTCAC
>BLSH010131315.1:164017-183398 GCA_018402905.1 Glandirana rugosa | reverse complement strand
TTTTTGACACAGCTTGGGGACGTCCCCACAAAGTCAATGAAGAGCTGCGTCTGTCAGTGAACGTAGGAGAAAAAGGGATTTTATTAAAACTTACCGTAAAATCCTTTTCTCAGAGTTCACTGACAGACGCAGCACCCACCCCTCTGGGCTCTGTTTTGGTACGGCTTGTGTACAAACTGGAGAGCTCCTCTGGGAGGGGGGTTTAATGTAGGAAAAGAGGACGGCCCCCAGGGGAGGGGCCAGCTGAATTCTTTTCCCTGCCTAGTTAACTCCTGGTAAGACTAACATAAAACCCCACAAAGTCAATGAAGAGCTGCGTCTGTCAGTGAACTCGGAGAAAAGGATTTTACGGTAAGTTTTAATAAAATCCCTTTTTTGTTATCATTAGATTAAAAATGTAGGGTGATAGAGGGCAGCCCTGCTGAGTCCCATTGGAAATGCTAAAGGGCCTGGAAAGGAGCCCGGATGTATATACCTGCACTGTAGGACAAGAATATAAGGCAAGCAAAGCATTTGGTCCTTGGAACGCAAACCTGGAAAGAATCTTCAACATATATCCCCAATGGACCCTATTGAATGCTTTCTCTGCATCTGTAGAAAGTACTATATGCACAGAAAACATGGACTTTACAAGCATGTGTTAAAATAAAATTGTACTTTATTTGCTACAAATAGAGCCCTAGGGCATTTTTCAAAAAAATCTTTTAATTTTAACTTGTACTTTTTAAAATCGGGACAGAATTGGATCAAACACGTTGAACATAACATGCTGGGTTAGACTATTCTCTCATACTGCGCCATCCCAATCCAATTAGGGTATGGGGGAGGAGAGAGTTTGTCCACTTGTGGAAAGTATTGGACCTGGGGTGAATCCCATTAGTAGGCAACAAAATAACCTTAAGGTGTACCCAATATATGAGGAAAGAATGAAAAACTTGTATATGTATATAAAAGGCTTCAAACCACCAGGACGTAGAAACTTGTGAAGGCTCTACTAGTTTCGCGCTGCAGATATGCACTTCGTCTGGAGCACTCAAATCACAATCTATTAAATTGAATTAAACAAAAGCATGTCAATATTCATGAACCTACAAATAAATCAACAGTTTTTGTTGTAATATATATTTTTTGTAATAAGAATATGCAAGGGATATCTAAGATCACTTACATAGTAAAATAGAATCAATGTTTGAATCAAATGCGGCACTTGTACCTCTATCGACCAACAATCAGATGGAAATAATGTAGGATTGAGGGTATCCCGGAAACACCACACAACGAGAGCTATGCAAAGGCAGGCATGGGGATTTGCACATAGTATAAATATTTATTAGTTCATATGGTTGGTATTTAACAAAATATGTGACAGAAGCGCATGCAAGCACGTCAGGGTGTGTGTACACATGTATGTATACACATGATTACTTATGCACCCTGTATCCATATAAACCCAAACAGGGTATAACTTAAAAGTATTTACCTAACTCGTCAAATAGCGCCTGGCGTATAGAAGAAATATGAGGGTAGAAGTATGTAAAATCTTCCCAGGCATGAATCAAACCGCACACACACCTATTTATAAATTAGAGGAGTTTCCATCTAATTACTTGGAAGGTCAGACGACTATCCATACACAACAATGAATGACATCTGAAAAAAGACAAAAATAGAAATGAGAGTAAACTATCAGCGCAAGAGGCAAAGTTTCAACCAGTGAACTAGCCCCGCTGGATAGTAATCTTTCCATGGTACGTAAAATATAAATGTGCTTCGTGCCTCATAAGGTCTCGTTGGTATAGAGGGGTGTGTGGTTGCAGTTGATGCCTGGGAAGTACTGCCACTTATAAAGTGTGCAGCTCCCAATCAATGGCGTCTAACCAGACACGCCGACAGCCGGCGTGTGACGTCACTGATCTATAGAAAGTAGCACAGAAGGCGTTCGGGGTCTCCCACCATGATGAGTAATGTTTTGTACTCCTTGTTGCATCCAGGAGGTCTGCCTCCCCTTTACAAAGCCCATCTGGTCTTACTGTATCAGTGACGGGATGATCTCAGTCAATCGTCCTGCTAAGAGTTTAGCATATGTTTTGATGTCAGAGTTTAGTAGTGAGATCGGCCTAAAGTTGGCTGGTGATGTGGAGGTTTTCCCCGGTTTGGGCAAAGCGATAATGTATACTCTCAGCATCTCGGGGGGGGGAGAATGAGGTTGTTACTGCTTTTAGTAAACATTTTTTGGGTATATATGGAGACAGTATGTCTCTAAATGTCTTAAGTTATTCATTGGTACAGCCGTCTGGGCTGGGTGACTTAAAGTTTGGCAAGGATTTGATAGTCTTTTCTATTTCTGTTGTCGTGAATGGGGCGTTTAATAGTTCAAGCTGTGTTTTAGATAGTGAAGGGAGGCTTAGGCCTTGGAGGAAGTGTTGTAGGTTTTTGGAGGTTGGTTGTGGTGTGTATTTATCTTGCGGTAGGTTGTACAGCACTCCGTAAAAATCTGCAAATTGGTTGGCTATTTCCTGTGGGTTGCTAATCTTGTGTCCAGAGACTGGATGTATGAGGTGTGCTATCTTTTGGTACGTGCTGCTTTTATCCTGTTGTATCCTGCTCTATTGGCGTTTGGCGTATTATTTAAGTTTAAGTCGGCTTTGAAATTTGTCATTTTTTTGTGTTAGATGTTCTCTAAGACTTTCTCTAAGTTTGGATAGAGCGTCTGTTGTCCATCAATTGGGGGATGCCTTGTTTTGGGTTTCTAGTGAGTGGATCACTGTCAGTAGGGACTCCTAGCTGTATGAGTGTTCTCAAGAAAGCTTTATGGGCATTCCATAGAGTGTAGGGGTTGGTAACTGAATACTCATTATGCATTAAAAAAATTCCTGAGATGCCGAGAGATTTGAGGAAATATTTTAGGTTCCTGTATGTTACAGTGCCAGATGGATGAGGAGGGGGCATTATTTTCAGTGATTTGTAACATTATAGCAGCGTGGTCAGACCACCTGATGTCCTGTATTTGGGTACTGGAAATTTTTTGAAGGAGCCATTTGTCGATATGGGAGTACATAAGATGTCTATGGGAGTAGAAGGTGTAATCTTTTTGGTTTGCATGCATGCAGCGCCATACGTCAGAGATCCTCTGTGTGGAGGTGTTTAAGGTTCCAATGTTAGATCTCTTCTTAATATGTGTGAACCAGATGGTTATTTGTTCAAGCAGCGCTTGCTATCTGTGTTTTCTTTCCCTTATTAATTTCCATAAATTAAAATTGCATATAATTTCATATAGCAGTGGTGTGAATAAATAGATAAATGAATACACAGGTATATTAAAACAATAAATATGTGAAAATTGCTCTTGCAGTCCCTGCACAACAGCGCGAGCAGATCACGGAGCAATCAGTTTATAGCAAATTTGTCATATGATGTTTTGCACTGTGAAAGTTTGGCCAATAAACCATTTTAAGAGGTATACGATGAGTTATTCCTTTTTTCATCCACACATGGAATGGTAATCGAGGAAAGAGCGAGAGGAAGGAGAGGACACCAATATCCTTAGGTCGGATTATAGACCTAAAGCGCGCACGACCTCTCCACACCGTATGGTTGGAAGGTCAAAAGAATCTGGTAAGCAGGGCACAACACCCTGAGATATTATTATTTATCACCACTCAGCACGGAAATTTCAGCACGAGCACTTTAAGAAAATAAGAAAATAATTTGAAGCATTATTCCACGCAGAAGATTTGAAGCCGTATCAGTTTTGGGACTGCAAGAGCTATTTTCACATATTTATGTTATGGACTGCACATCAAAAACTTCTTTTTGCACAGAGCACAGCACTTTATTGTTGTTTTGTATACGTGATTCCATATTTGTTTTAATATACCTGTGTATTCATTTATCTATTTATTCACACCACTGCTATATGAAATTATATGTAATTTTATTTATGGAAATTAATAAGGGAAAGAAAACACAGCAAGCGCTGCTTGAACAAATAACCATCTGGTTCACACATATTACGCTATCTCCCAGAGTAACTGGGCTACAGCAGCAGCTGCACACACATGAAACACTGCACAACAGAGGATTAGTGCTGCCTAAGGTCTACACACCTTTTTATCAGAACTAGATTTCTTCTTGCCAGTTGTGTCCATGTTTTGGTCCACAATCATATTAGTCACCACAGATCAGATTAAGAGGTTTCCATATCGGACGGTGGAAATAAGTTTGAGTAGCTTGCATAGGAAACGTAATTGGTGCATACAAGGTTACGAGAAGAAGAAAAGAAGGATCTCTTTCTGTATCCATGAGCAGTAACAACTTGCTTGAGGGGTTGGGAAGTGGTGTTTCGGTCTTCTGGAGAGATAAGTGGTATGGATAATTTTTTGCAAGTTATGAGCCTCCATTAGTGTTCTTTTTGGCTGAGCACTTCTGGGAGACTACTTGCCATTCTTGCAATGTGGGCAAGTGAGGCCTGCGGAGGGGCTGCTGTTTGGTCGGGTATAATACCCCATTGACGCAAGGTCGCTATATTTCCTCCATTGTGGCTATTGATGTCGTAGCTCCATTATAAGTGACAGTGTGGGTACTTCCATTTGTGCTGAATGCTATGGTTCCTCAGAGCTTTCGTGATGGTTGCCAGCTTTCTGCGCCGTTGCAGTGTATGCCTGGACAGTTCTGGTAGCAAGTGTATAGATGTGTAGGGGGATGGTATGCTGATTCGTGTTTCGTGAAGCCTGCATAATCTACTCTTTTATATGGTAGAAATGGATTCTTAACATGGTGTCTCTGGGTGTTTCTTGGGGAAGAAACAAGGGTTTGAGCAACCTCTGAATCCTGTCTATTAATAGGTCTTGTGCTGATAGAGTAGATACCACTGATGAGAACAGGGTTTGGGCATACTGCTGTAACTGTGTGGCAAGAACAGATTCAGGAATTCCCCTGATTCTGATGTTTCTCCTGGATCTGTCCTCCAGGTCTGAGATCTTATACTTTAGCCACTCTATTTCCTCATTCTGTGCATCAGTGTTGAATGATGTGTATTCATTTTTAGCTCTACATGGTTTACCCTGTTCCTTATAGCTTGCACCTCTGCCTGGCATTTACTAATTCCCGTCATAAGGTCAGAGTGTAGGGAGGCTCGTAAGGAAAGAAGCTTCTGTTTGAGCATGGTGTCTGATATCGGTTGGTTGGATGCGGGGTAGTTGGCAATCGGGTCGTTTGTGCTGTGTAGTATGGCATTGTCAGGTGCGCTGCTTACCTCCATGCCTGTGTCAGACTGCAGCTGTGCCTGGGGATCCAGCTTTGGTTTTGCTTTGCCGGGCTCCTAGTGTTTGGAGTGGATGCTCCTGAGGAGGGGTCACTATGTATGGCACCCTTTGTGGATTTTTGGTGGGACCCTCCTCATCCGCTGGTCGATGCTGTGGCCTTGTCTGCGTGTGCAGGCTGGGCTCCACCGCCATCTTGCTGTAGCCCGCGTGCTACTGAAGTGAAGAATCCCGGCTAGTTTGCAAGGCTCTTTGTTTTTTTGCCATCTCTTGCGTGTACTGCTTATTCCCCTTCCCGATTCTGATGGTGGATGTCCGTGTGAGGCTCCGGTGTGCAGCGTTCTCTCCTGTGTCTGAGTGGAGCTCCCTGCTTACGCCACCATCTTGGTCTTGACAAGCCCCCGATGGAGAGAAATTGAGGGCGAAGAGAAACATTGGAATACCAGTCAGTACCAGTGTGCAAAAGTGTATTTTGCTTTGGAAGAGTGGCCTTGAACTTTGGGTGTCCTACATGTGGGTGTTGCTACATTATGTATGGGGTTCCTCAACTGAAAAAAGGTTGAGAAACACTGACATAGACAACCTTGTGAAGGACTCCTCTTTTCCAGCTGTTTGCACCACAGGGCAGTTCAGATGCTCCAGGCCTTCAGCTATCCCAGCCTGTTGACTTGGAACAAGCATGCTCCTTCTCTGGACCTACCCATGCTCCTGTCCAACCAAGCAAGGAATTCCCTAACTTGTTGGATCTCCAGCCCATCCTTATGAAGATGAATTTCAGGTATGGTATATATTTATAGTTACATTGGTAGACAACACTACTCCAGTGAGCTCCACTTGCTTTCTGGCTCTGTGCTGATCGACCAACCTAATACATTGTGGATACAGGAGGTTGGCTGCTTGCATTTTCTGAATGGATTAAAAAATTTCTCAGATTGAAGGAGGTGGAGAGTGTGAGGTCACCGTCCCAGTTCTTCACCACCTCCAATCAGAGCGCTCTGTTTTCATTCAGAAAATGAAAAGTGTTCTCTGACACCTGTGCAGGGGGCGGGAGTGGCTGTCTGTCTCCCAGTGGCTTGCTGAGGCTGAGCCAGCTGCCAGTCCAGACAACTGGGTGGATCCCCACTGTAAAGTTGGGATCTTTCCAGAGCCTGGACCGATTAGGTGACCTCAGTCGATGGCTGACGCCAAGGATGCCCCCTCTCGCCTCCTGCTATTTGCATTAGCAATAGAGCCCTTGGCTATTGTGCTTCACTCTAGCCCCAATGTCCCCGGAATCTAGCCACTGCCACAACCTATTTTATAATAATCTGTGACCAAGCCGCAAACCTCATTGCCCAAATTCTGTTCTATCTGTTTTTGCCTTGATATCAGGACTTGAGGTAAATAAAAATAAATCTAAGGCACACCATGTCACTTTTCCACGCGATTGTTTCATCCAACTTAAATGCAACTACAATTTTCTCTAAGAAACTGAAATCTACTGGAATAGGACAAATACCCAATTTCCCTCACTCGTCTTCCAGGACTGTCCTTGAGAGATGGCACTCCTCCCAACGGAACAGCAAACACATTGAAACACCTCAAGCTGTTTGAAAGGTGGTCCCACAGGAACATGGCCAATCATTTTTGTGTTTCCTCCATCCTGAGCTGGCATGTTGCCTGAAGGAATTGGATTTGAAACAGCAGGAGGGACTTTGTCTCAGGGGCTGCCCGGAAGATTTGTGGATGTACGATTACCTGCAGTTTTTTTTCTTCATGACCTCTGATTCACTCGGCAGCGGTTTTGTTAGTACATCTTCTTCTCCCACCTCTTTCCAGTGCCTGGTAGGCTAGCAGGGGGCTATCTGTGTGATGATTTTTTTTTTTTTGGTGGAGGTGGTATGTGTTAAGACTAAGACTTGCTTTTTGCCCTGGCTGTACTGGGTGATGGGATGGTGCTTCTGATCTATAGTGGTCTGGATTTTCACTTGGGAGTCCTTCCACCACTTAGTGTTTTGTTTCCTAGGCTAAGGATGTTGCTAAGGAGGACAAGCCTGTCACCAAATTGAAATGCACCAATTGCAGCGCTGGTCTCTTCTAATTACACCAAAGCTCTTTGCCCTCAGTGTAATTCCAATTTATTAAAAAATAGAAGCAGACTCTTTATGCTAAATTTCTTAGTTCTTTTAAAGAGGATGTGGGGAGTAAGGGGTTTAGCTCAAAGATAGGGGACCCCGAATTCCTCTGATTCAGATTCGGAGCAAGAGAAGGGTCAGGTGGAGGCCAGCAAAGTGATGGTTTAACCACTTCCCAAACGCACTGCACTCAATATACGGCCTCACGGCCATGTTCTGTTTCTGGGAGGGCGTCCGTGGACGCATCGTGAACTCTGACCGTTTGCCTTTTGGACACAGTGTATCACAGATCTGGGTATAGGGCCATTCACAGCAGTCCTTTACCATACAATTGCTGTGTTCAATCACAAGCCATCACAGATTTAAACACAACAGTTCTTTGCTGGAGCACCGAGTACAGTGTGTTACACAGCGCCCTGATCATCAGTGCAACTAATAAGTGCCCATCAGTAAAGAACAAAAATTACTTTCATAACCAAAGAAACTGTTTTATCATCAAAATTTTTGATTTTTTAAAAAAACCCAAAAAACAGTGTTGATTAACCACTTCAATACAGGGTACTTGGAACACTTCCCGCCCAGATCAATTTTCAACTTTCAGTGCTGTTGCGATTTGAATGAGAATTGCGTGGTCGTGCGACGCTGTACCCAAACAAACTTTTTATCATTTTGTTCCCACAAATAGAGCTTTCTTTTGGTGGTATTTGATCACCGCTGCAGTTTTTATTTTTTGTGCTATAAATAAAAAAAGACCGAAAATTTTGGAAAAAAACATTTTTTTTCTTTGTTTCTGTCACAAAACTTTGTATAAAGTACATTTTCTCCTTCACTGACGGGCACTGATGTGGCTACACTGATGGGCACTGATGTGGCTAGACTGACGGGCACTGAGGCAGTACTGATTGGCACTGATGAGGTGGCACTGATGAGGTGGCACTGATGAGGTGGCACTGATGAGGTGGCACTGATGGGGCACATATGCAGCACTGATGGGCGGCACTGATAAGCAACACTGACGGGCACTGATACGAGGCACTGATATGCGGCACTGATGGACACTCATAGGCGGCACTGATAAGTGGCACTGGGCACTGATAGGTGGCACTTTTAGGTGGCACAGGTGCTCACTGATAGGTGGCACTGGTGCATACAGCACTGTTAAGGATGGCACTGGCAGACATATATGGGCACAGTGCCATCCCTACAGTGCACTATATTGCCCTTACCTGGTGGTCTAGTGGGGGCTCCCTGTTGGTCCTGGGTGGCCTCCTGATTTCCTCCCTGGTGGTCCTGGGGAGGCTCCCTGGTGGTCCAGTGGGGTGATCCTGAGGGGGGCTGCACTGATAAACGTTCAGCGAAGTCCCCCCATCAGGCGAGCAGCCGATCGGCTCTCCGCTGCTCAGGTCTGCAGACCTGAGCAGATGAAAAGCCGATAAATGGCTCTTCCTATTTACACTGTGATCAGCCGTGATTGGTTGGTAATGCGGTGGGTCAGACTGACCCACGGCACCACCGATCGCCACGATGCCCCCCCCCCCCCCCCGGGGGGCGTGCACGATCGTGGATTATCCTGAGGACGTCAGTAGACGACTGATCAGGATAATGAACTGCCCCGCCGTCATTTAATAGGCCGGACGGGGAAGTGGTTAAATATCACTAAAAGAAAGTTATGACGGAAATGATTTTGAAAGAGTGGTTTGAATCTGAAAAGAGGCTCCTCTTCGCAGGCAGTTTGAAGAGCAGATTTTCCGTTCAATGAAGGGTCAGATTAAAGAGTACAGCATTGGGGGTACAGTGTTAGCCAGCACTACAGAAGAAAAAGATTTGGGGGTGCTTATTTCAGATGATTGCAAAATGAGCAAACAATGTGACCAGGCAGTGGGAAAAGCAAATAGAATTCTGGGATGTATCAGTAGAGGGATCACCAGCAGGAGGAAGGAGGTTCTGATTCCTCTATGTAGATCTTTAGTGAGACCTCACTTAGAATACTGTGTCCAGTTCTGGAGACCTCACTTACAAAAAGATATTGATAAGATAGAACGAGTTCAGAGACGGGTAACAAAAATGATGAAAGGTCTGGGAGATAAAACCTATCAAGAGCGACTTCAGGAACTTAATATGTACAGTCTGGAGGAAAGAAGGGAGAGGAGAGACATGATCGAAACCTTTAAATACATCAAGGTGGTGAATAAGGTTCAGGAGGGCAGTCTTTTCAATATGAAACCAAAATCAAGACCACAGGGACATGACTTCAAACTAACTGGGGGGAAGTTCAAAACTAATCTTAGAAAGTATTTTTACTGAAAGGGTGGTTGATGATTGGAATAAACTACCAACAGAGGTTGTGAGACAGCCAACAGTAAATGGCTTCAAACATGCTTGGGATAAACATAAATCTATAGTCAGACAACAGGGTTAATGTGGGAAAAAAATAAAAATGAATAAATAAATAAAAAGGGGCAGACTCGATGGACTACTCAGTCTTTTTCTGCCGTCACTTTTATATGTTTCTATGTAAAACTGGACACCCCGCTATCTAAAGTCTCAAAGCATTCTGATTTGGCTTTTGCAGACATGGTTCATCTTTAGTGAATCAATGGACAGCAGAGGGGATGTGATCCTAAAAAATAACCTGGGATGCCTGCATGTAAACGTCCCGTCCCATGACTTGTGTAGCCAGAAATTTAGAATATTGGTTTACTTGGCTACAAGAGCACCTGCTAGCCGGGAGGAATTATTAGACCCCTTTCACACTGAGACAGTTTTCAGGCGTTTTAGCGCTATAAAACTGCCTCTCATTCATTTGAATGAATGCTTTCACACTCGGGCGGTGCGCTTGTGGGACGTTAGAAAAAGTCCTGCAAGCAGCATCTTTGTGGCATGTTTGAAGCGCTATAAATATCGCTCCAAAAATGCCCCTGCCTGTTGAAATGGGGAGAGCTTCCAAATCGATTTGAAAGCACCACAAAACAGATCTTTTTTTTTTTTTGTTGTTTGTTTTTTTTTTAGCTTATTTTAAGATCACGTCACGTGACCTAAAAAAAAAAAAGACCCGCTAGTGCCCGAAAAGCACCACAAAAATGTCCGGCACTTCAGTGTGAAAAGGGGTCTTAATCTTTTCCAACCCTTTTTAACCACTTCCCTACCGCCGTATGCAGAATGATGGGCGGGAAGTGGTTTAGTTATCCTGACTGGACGTCATATGACGTCCTCAGGATAACAAGCCGGGGCGCGCATCGCGGCGATCGGTGGTGTGGGGGGTCAGTCTGACCCCCCGCAATACCGATCTCGGTAAAGTGCTTCCATCCGAAGCACTTTACCATGTGATCAGCCGTGACCAATCACGGCTGGTCACAGTGTAACACAGGAAAGCCGTTTATCGGCTTTCCTGTACTCAGGTCTGCAGACCTGAGGAGTGGAGAGCCGATCGGCTGCTCTCCTGACGGTTTGTTTGTGATGATGATTTATCAGCACAGGCCCCCCCCTCGGATCGCCACACTAGACCACCAGGGAGCCTGTCCAAGGACCACCAGGGAGACCACCAGGTAGGGGGCATAGTGCCCAATATGAATGGCACTTAGTGCCACCTTCAGATGCCACCCTAGACCACCAGGGAATGGGCCCCTTTCTGTACATATGCCCACCAGTGCCCCTATCAGTGCCCACCAGTGCCACCTACTAGTGCCCACCTCTATCAGTGCCCAGTGCCATCTGAGTGCCAATTAGTGCCATCTATGAGTGCCAATCAGTGCCGCTTATCAGTTTCCGTCAGTGTTTCATATCAGTGCCTGTCAGTGTTGCTTATCAGTGCCGCCTAACAGTGCTCATCATTGCTGCATATAAGTGCCACCTCATCAGTGCCAATCAGTACTGCCAGATCAGTGCCCGTCAGTGTAGCCTCATCGGTGCCCATCAGTGATGGAGAAAATTTACTTATTTACAAAGTTTTGTGACAGAAATAGAATTTTTTTTTTTTCAAAATTTTCGGTCTCTTTTTGTTTATAGCGCAAAAAATAAAAACCGCAAAGGTGATCAAATACCACCAAAAGAAAGCTCTATTTGTGGGAACAAAATGATAAAAACTTTTGGTACAGCGTCGCACGACCGCGCAATTCTCATTCAAAACGCAACAGCACTGAAAGCTGAAAATTGGTCTGGTAGGAAAATTTTCTAAGTGCATAGTATTGAAGTGGTTAAAGCGGTCGGCTTCTAGCAGATGCCTTAGTGGAATCGGTCAAGCAGTCTGCAAAAGCAGCAGCCTGGTCTCTGTGGTGGCTTAAAATTTGGTCAGCGCTCACTGCTTCTAAGTTACACTTGTGCATTGTCCCATTCTCAGGCAATGTTTTTTGGCCCTTAGATGCTACACTTGAGCAGACTGTGGATGGGAAATGCACAGGAGGTAGGAACACAGGACAGCGCAGAGGGACAGCTCCGATTGCCAGACGACCAGAAGGAGCCAAGATGGATTGGCCGACTCAGCCAGTGTGTTCCGGACACCGCAGCCACGTGAGGTGTGGAGCTCTGTAGTGGAGGCTGGTGGTGGAGAGCTTGCAGCGGAGCTCTACCTCCTGTGCATTGGTGCTACGGTCATACACTGTGCTCCACCTGTGCCTTGCTGGTATCCCCTGGCCGAGCTGTTTCAGTTCATCCCTGGCAGCTGCTCCAGCCCATACACCGCCCATCTCCGGTCACCTTGCACCATCCCTCAGGCTCTTTGGGTCAAGACTCATTCATCCATTCCACCCCAGCACGGGTTAGGCGCCCCCCTGCTGCTCTTGAACATCTTGGAACACCAGCTGGAGCCTCATGACCCGCAGTCAGCCACGGTATAGTGTGACAATTTTTTCCTAATTTTTGTCATTCTTATATTTTTATCCCTGTGTCACCAAGGCCATTTTGATCATTCAAGTCAATTGTTACCACCTTTCAATAAACTTTTGACTATTTTTTCAGAGATTGGATCATTATTGGTTATTGCTGATCATAGCTTAGCCTATAGAGCGCTACCTTTGTTTGGTTTTCTTTATGCTCTCTACACTGTCCAGTGTCATGTAGCTGCTCTAGTTTAAATCTTGTTTACATCCTGGTTGGATTCACATAAGTGCCACTGTTTGAAGTGCTACAGACTTTTGTTTCCTTCTGTCAATAATGCCCCCTCCCCTTTACGCGTAAGAGTGAATAATGTGATTTAAGCTGCACATGCGCAGCTCCGATCACATTTACGATTCGCTTTGTGTGCCGCTGCGATGTGACTTGCATGTGCCGGAGTGACCTCACCATAGCCCGGCCAATTAAGTGGTCGAAGAAACAAAACCTGGAAGGAGCGTGAGGCAAAGATGACAGCGCTGAGGAAGCCGTGACAGCGCTGTGCTGGAGGGCTCGGTTTTCAGGTATGTCTGTCATATTGTGCTAGTATGTGGTGCATACTAGTAAGCTATGGCTAAATCTGCAGGGAGATCAGTGTGTTTGTTTTTAATTGATGACTTTACTACCGCTTTGAGAGTGCTGTATTCATCACTGAAGGAAAGAGTAGAAATTTGTGTTCTTTAAAATTACTTTTGACTGTGGTATGTGCAAAAAAATTGATCCTATACACCGTTTACATCCTGTATTGATATCTCAGAAACAAAATTGTTTGCAACATGTTTTATTTTAACCAATTAACACCCGGAAGGTTTTTACCCCCTTCATGACCAGGGCATTTTTTGTTATTTAGCACTGCTACTGCTAAGGTAAACTTTATTGGGTTTGCAGACAGATATAACATTACAAGTCATCCATAGCACAATACATACCATACAATAGAACCCGTTGCATGTGCATGTATTCATTGTACACTTACAACGACCATCCCATTGTTATTTCTGTTCAACAATAGATTGTCCATGAAATCAGAATTCTACATCTTCCGAATCTTACTGACCCAAATCTATTAAGGAGCTGTGGAGGTACTGAGTTATCTCTAGTCCACCAAGCAGTTCTCATATCTGACACCACACTCATTACTCCAGTATACTCATTCTAGACTTTTAACTCAGATATCTCCGGACACTGAGTCAACCCATCCTGCCCATATTTTCCCAAATTTTTTGGGGCAACCCCTAGAGAGGTAAGTGAGCTTAAACTTTGGAAGTGCTCTATTGACCAGGGCCACCCAGAACTGAGTAGTAGGAGGCATTGGTTCCTTCCATTTAAGCACTATGGCCTTTTTAGCATAAAAGAACAGGATTCTAAGTAAGGTTTTTTTGGAGTTGGTAAGCTCCTCTTCCCTGAACTCCCCCAGAAGACATCTAGCCGGTGAGTAAATATTGGGCATGGCTGATTTGTCCTCCTAAAATCTTAGAACTGCCTTCCAGAATGTTTCCAACACAGGGCATTGCCACACCACATGGAAGAAATCACCCTTCATATGCTGGCATCTCTGACATGTAGGTGAGTCCCTTTTGCCCATTTGATACATGCGCGAGGGAGTATAGTAGACTCTATGGAGATAATAAAATTGTGTCAATTTGTCCCCGGCGGATATGACAGATGGCAGGATAGTGTCCGTTCTCTCCGTCCAGGAATCCTCCGTCAGGGATGGGATACCTGAACTCCACTAGCTGATCACCCTCCCCATCCCAGCAGAGGAGGGGGCCATCAGAAGGAGATAATATCTGGAAACAAGCTTTACGTGGTCTTCCTCAAACATTTGTTTTTCTAGCTCAGTGGGTGTGAGTGATGCCCTTGACGAGCCAAATTGCGCCGCCACTGCATGCCTCAGTTGTAGGTAGCCATAAAACCATTTTGTGGGGACCCTGTATTCTAACTTGAAATCTTTAAATGTTTTAAAAGTCCCATTTGTAAACCGCTGCTGAGAATATTTTAGGCCATAATTTGCCCAAAGCTGTCCATCCTGCATCTTATGTCGCTCAGGGAGTTGAGGATTATGCCAGAGGGGAGCATTAGGAGACGTACTCAAGGAGGAGCCCCCCACTCTATTGTTACAGAGATGGAATGTTTTATAAGGAAGTTTGAGCAGGTCCGCCCCCTCGTCTGGATAAGGGCCATTCCTATACAGGACATTGATTAGGGCCTCATATGACTGCATCAGTGCTGCTTGCGTGTCAATTGAGGCCATCTCCAACTTGGGGAAAAATCACCAGTGGACATGGGTCAGCTGAGATGCCAAGTAATAACCCTGTAGGTTTGGGAGAGCCAGGCCCCCCACCTGAATTGGCAACTGTAGCATCTCCAAGGAAATCCTGGGGGGCTTAGTGCCCCATAGGAATGTCAGAAGAGACGTATTAATCTTGACAAATATTTTTTTGGGAATGTATACGGGGGTGTTCCAAAATACATATAGATATCTAGGGAGGTATATCATTTTGAATATATTGATGCAGCCTATGAGATTGAGTGGTAGTTTGGCCCAAGTCTGTAGACTTAGTTTCATGCGGGCTATCGGGGGAGAGATTATTTGAGATATATGTGTTAAGTGGCAATTGAACATCAATACCCAGATATTTAAATTTAGAAACTACCTTCAAGGGAATATCAGGGGGCAACGTGGATGCATACTCGGGATCAAAGGGGAACACGGTAGATTTATCCCAATTAACCTTAAACCTGGAGTTTGCCCCAAACCTCGAAACAATGTGCATTGCCTTCACTAGGGACTGGTTCGCATCAGCTAGATAGAGAAGCATATCGTCTGCATAAAGGGATGCTTTCTCCTCCAGTGTATTTATATGGCACCCCCTAGCTCCTCCCTCTGTCCGTAATGCCATCGCAAGTGGTTCAACTGCAAGGGCAACCAGCAAGGGGGATAGTGGACACCTCTGCCACGTACCCCTCCCTATCGCAAAGGTCTGTGATTATATGTTTGACCCGTATGCGAGCCACCGGGTTTGAGTATAGTATTTTCACCCAGGAGACAAATCCTGGAAACCCATCCTCACAAGGACCGTCACTAGATAAGGCCACTCGAGAATTTAATGCTTTATGTGCATCTAAAGACACCACCACTTTGGTGTCCAGAGTAGGTCCCTCAGTTTGCAGGATTTTAAATAGGCATCTTAAATTTATGGCAGTGGACCGCATTGGCATAAGCCCAGTCTGGTCTGGGCTGATTCTAGAGGTTATCACTTTGTTCAGACCTCTGGCCAATACTTTGGCCAAAATTTTCCTGTCCGCATTGATTAGAAGCACTCTATTTTAACTGCTTTGCCGATCGGGCCATAGCAGAAAAACAGCTGAAGCGCGGTTCTGGTTAGGAGTGAGGACCTAGTTCCCTGCTGGGATCTCTAGTCCGCAATTGATTTTTCTTTTTCCTGGATTTTTTTTTCCGGTGACTCTACAATCAACAGCTGGGCTGAGTGACGGGCTGGTCTTTAATCACTTCAGCCCCGGAAGGATGTCCCACTTTAGGACCAGAGCACGTTTTGCGATTCGGCACTGCTTCACTTTAACTGACAATTGCGCGGTCGTGCGACGTTGTACCCAAACAAAATTTGCGTCCTTTTTTTCCCACAAATAGAGCTTTCTTTTGGTGGTATTTGATCACCACTGCGTCATTTCTGATCACCGCTATAAACAAAAGAGCAACAATTTTGCAAAAAAAAAAAAAAAACAAATTTCTTACTTTTTGCTAAAATATAAATCCAAAAAAAAAAAAATATAAAAAAACATTTTTTTCAACGGTTTTGGCCGATTTTATATTCATATTTGTGATAAAAAAAATCGCAATCGGCGTTTATTGATTGGTTTGCGCAAAAGTTGCCGCGTTTACGAATAATTCATTTCTGGGGTTTTTATTTATTTTTTACTAGTAATGGCGGCGATCTGCGGTTTTTAGCGGTACTGCGATATTGCGGCAGACATGACGGACTGTTTTGACACTTTTTTGGGACCATTGGCATTTATACAGCGATCAGTGCTATAAAAATGCACTGATTACTGTGTAAATGCCATTGGCAGTGAAGGGGTTAACCTGCAGGGGCGCTTTACGGGTTAACTGTGTTCCCTGGGCGTGTTATAACTGTATTCGTGTTTGACTGGCAGGGGAAGGGGAGTGATCACGGCTTCCATGTAGAGGAAGTCTGTGATCACAGCCCTTCCCCCTCTCACAGAACGGAGATCCGTGTTTACATGCACGGATCTCCATTCTTTCACTGCGGTGGGGGCATCGCGGTTAGCCGGCGGAGATAGAGTCCGCCCTACCCGCTCCCTGGGCCCCCCGGACACTCCAGCGGCGTGCACGCGCTCACAGTGCACAATCTCGCAGCCGCCGTCATATGACAGCGGTTTGCGATATCGAGCCACCTTATCGCCGTCAACCTGCGGTTGGCAGTCGACAAGTGGTTAAGTATCCAGTGGTCTCCCCAGTCCAGTCAGTGAGCGCATGCAGACCGCAGCTATGCATTAGGTTGGCCACGACATAGCTCCACTGGAACAGGGGCTGGCTATGCGAGTTAAATGTCTCGCGAGGTTGCATGCGACTGGGTCTTGGCCCCGCATCGCAGCGTTCCTCATGGCCGACACCTCCCCTCCCCACTTCGGTGGCGAGGAGGTCCTGTCTGGAGCGGTTCCCGCTGGTTCCTGATGTTGAGTACTATCCCCTTGGCTAGTTTGCAGCGGACGCGGGCTCCTCCCTGGGTTGGTCTTGCGGGTTCCCCTCCTTGCTATCTTGGTGTTCCCTCCACTCTTCCCCTCTCCCCACATATGGGATAGTGCCGCGCCGTGTGGACGGCATGGAGGCTGGGGTACTGGTAATGGGGTGGGGATGGGAGGTGCGCACTGCGGCGCTGTGCTTATCGGCGAGGGGTGGATGGCATTGGTGGCCTCTGGGACCTCTTTGGGTGCATGGTAGCAGTGTGTGTGCTTGGCCGGCGCCATTTGTAGCCAGCGACATTTTCCTCCAGCGCCAATGCTTTCCTATGGCCGGCAACCATGTTTGTGTAGCCCGGCGGCCATGATTTGGTGGATTGTGTGTTCAGCAAGTGGCGGCCATTACTGTGAAGCCCTGGGTGGCAATTTTTTTTACAGGCGGGGGGCCCCTCCTCTACCCCGGGGCTGGACTGGTTATCTCTTCCTTCTTTGGACGCCACGTGAAGCAGTGCTACACTGAGGCAGCAGGCTACGCTGGTTGGGTGGTGAGTCTGGTGGGGTCCCCTTCCTTCTCTGCTACTGGCTGTGGATGTCCTGGTCCCTGGTTGTGTTACCGGCATGGGGAGTGTCCCTCTGCAGTGGTCTCTGGGTGTGGTGGGGCCTCTTTTTTTTCTCCTATGGAGTCCCAGGAAAACATATCCCCACCTGACCTCCTTTCGGAGCCTGTCGGGCATCCGGGTCCCAGCCATCCGTTCACGCACAGACGGTGGTCCTAGAGTCCCTGGTGTCCCGGCTGGAGGTGGCTCTTGGGCGGTGGTTGGGCAAGAAGCGCCTCCCACCATCTCCTGCCTCATCTGTCTCTCCAGATTCTGATTCGGCCGTCACGGACCTGTCCCACCCTGTGGGGTTTTCGACCACGCTCCCTGACCTCTCACACAGTGAGGATGATTCCTCTACCCCTGTGGCTGCACATGAGAAGGCACTGGTGGACGCTTTGATTGTGTTCATGTAAGAAACTTTAAAAATGGAGGACGCGGCTGAGGTGCCGCTCCCCTACCCCTCATGTTTGTCTATAAAGAATGGGAACAGCCAAAACGACCCTTTGCGGCCCCCCAGTGCTTTGCTTTACTCTATCCCTTTGAAGAGGGTCTGCTTAAAAAATGGACAACTCTGCCAGTGGTGGGTCTCTCAGATGAGCAAAGCCACCATGATTCTGGTTGAAGACTCTCCAGCCTTTTAGCTTCTGGCTGACAGGAAGGCAGAGGCTCTGGGGCGCACTATGTTCACCATTGCGAGTTTGGTGCTGCAGCCAGTTCTGGCTGTGGCTCTGGTGTCTCAAGCATTGAGTGGGCAAAGCGGTTGGGCCGTGATTTGGAGGGTGACCAGTATCCTCCTCCCTTCGCCGAATTGGCGAACCAGTTGGTCCAGGGCCTAAAGTTCTTCTGTGATGCCTTCCTGGACGCAGCTCCATTGTGTAGCGATGTAGTGGATGAATGAATGTTATTATTTAGTTATTATAATGGTTCATTTTCCGCAGCACTTGGCCAGTTCTTCCAGAGTAGCATTTATTGACTTTCAATACAGAAAAACAAAGTTCATAATACTTGCAACAGATGATCAAAATCCATGAGAGGTAAATCTTGATTAGGATCAGTAGCCTTCAGAGTGCCATTCCAACTACCACATTCCACAACCTCCTGCAAGTAACTGTGGGCCTTTGATATGTAATGCAGCTTGCCTGCCAGCTGTGTTAGGACCTAAACCATGACCTATGTACATATTATAAAAATTGTATATATGAAATATTACACAACACATTGTTTAAACTGTCTGTTTCAGCGGTGGTTCTTCGGCGGGTGTTGTGGCTGAAGTGTTGGGCTGCGTACCAGGCCTCAAAAAAAGGCCCCGACTGATCTTCCTTTTCAGGGCGATCGTTTGTTCGGAGCCACCCTGGATAACATTAACCACTTGCCGACCGTCAATCGGCAATTGACGGCGGCAAAGTGGCTCTGTAACGCGGATCGCCGTCATACGACGGCGGCCGCGTGATCGAGCCTAGTGAGCGCGCGCTGCCGCTAGGCGCAATGTCTCGGTGAAACGGCGGCAGTTAACGGCTAACTGCCAGCCGTTCACCAATTACAATAGGTCCCACCGAGGCTTGTTTGCTAGCGGGACTTTTCCTTCTAGTCAGCCCCGGAAAAAAACTCCGGACCATGCGTCGGGTTGTGAAGTCGGTGTTGTGGGCGGCTTCTTGGTGGCGACTTTGTCTGTCAAATTTGTTACACAACACATTATAAAGTATATATGTTAAAAATATTATACATGTATCCAGTACCAAATCCAGGATTGTGTCGACCGTCCGTTCGACGTAATGTATAGTTTCCGGGTGTCAATGAACGTCCTCCAACACCTTACACC
>BLSH010131315.1:150278-160818 GCA_018402905.1 Glandirana rugosa | reverse complement strand
CCCCCCCCCCCCCCCCTGGGGGTGATTGTTTTTTTTTTTTTTTTTTTGTTCAGGTTGGGCTCCCGTTCTTGTTGAGCTTCTGTTTTTCCTGGTTAGCCTATTGTGTTGGCTTTCCCACCCCTCATGTTTTGGCACTGCTTTGGGACGTACCTATAGTCAAGAATAAGGAAGCGCTGTGTGTGTCAAAGAACGAAAGAGAGAATGGGATATTTGACTTGCCGTAAAATCCATTTCTCTGAGTTTATTGATGGACACCGCACCCACCCCTCTGCATTTTTAATGCTTCTGACACTGCTTGTTACTAAACTGAAGGACTATTGCAGAGAGGGAGGGTGTATACCACCTAGGACTGCCCCATAGGTGTAGCCAAGTCTCTTTTTCTGCCTAGTGTCCTACTCCTGTAGGGAGCGCTATAACCCTATGGTCAAGAATAAGGAAGCACTGTCTGTCAATTTACTCAAAGAAATGGATTTTACGGTAAGTCAAAAAATTTTTTTGCAAAGAATTGTGGGAAAAATTGCAACTTCAAAAAACTCACCATGCCTCTTACTAAATACTTTAGAATGTCTACTTTCCAAAAAGGGGTAATTTGGGGGCTATTTGTACTTTCCTGGCTTGTTCGTGTCAGTACATGAGGTATGATCAATTTTCAGTGATTGGCACCATAGCTTTTAGACTCTCTAACTTTCACAAAGACCACAATAATATACAGACGCCCCCCTAGTTACAAATATCTGACTTACAAACGGAGGAAGGCAACAGGAAGTAAGAGGAAATCTACACCTAGGATGGGAAAAAGGTGTCTCCACTGGGAGCTGTATCCCCTATCCTGGTCTCCACAACAACCCAACATTTTCAAAATTCAATTTTCATAGGGACAGAAAGGTAAAATCTTCTAAACAGAAGCACCGACAGCAAAACAAACCTTACAGGAATGTTATCCCTTCCCTATGCTATTCAAAAAACTTAAAAATTGTTGTTTTGGCTGGAGCTACACTTAATATGTACCTGTTCCAACTTGCATACAAATTCGACTTAAGAACAAACCTACAGATTCTATATTGTTTGTAACCCAGGGGCCGTCTGTACACTGATTTGGGTTATTTTTACCAAAGATATGTAGCAGTATACATTTTGGCCAACATTTATGAAGCAAAACTTTATAACAAATAAAAATGCATTTTTTGCGGTCTTTTTTCCCAAAACAATTAAAAGACCCAGTGGTGACTAAATACCACCAAAAGAAAGCTCTATTTGTGTGGAAAAAAACCTACAAATTTCATATGGGTACTGAAATAAAAATGGTGTGGCTATGGTTTCCCCAAGTTTATTTGTAACTATATATATTAATTGCCAATTCCTCTCATTCGTTAAACTACTAAAACTCTGATACCAGTAATGCTAATTGTATGATAGTAAGATTATCTTATGTCAATATATATAAAAATAATCAATCACTCTACTTCAATAAAGCAAAGATTACATTTATTATAAGGAAAACAGAAATGCTAACATAAAAACACTAAGAGAATATCATAGAGCCTTTTAACATAAATAACATAAGGTGGTGATACTTAGGCTGTCCTCGAAATGTTGTTCTGGCTGGTCCGATGGTAAAGGATAAGAGCGAGAGATAGATACAGGGTTCCTCGGCCTTTTTAAACCCATTCATACATCATCCACACACGCCCGCCCAACGCCGGCCTACTTATGCATTCTGTCCAATGGCGACAGACTTACTTTCCTTGGGTCTGTCCCTAGGACGCATGCCTGGATTGTCCACTAGAGGCAGTATATGTCCATTTATCACTCACAGCTGACCCATGATCATTTGGGGTCAGCTGGTCCCTTTGATGTCACGTACTCAGGAACTGTTAATTTACACCTCTGCAGGAGGTCTCCTCTGGCTTTCTCTACCACTACCCCTCATCGCAGGGGGTGTATGGATATTTCCTGGAAGGATATGGCCATTTACCAACACCCCACTGTGTCAATCTGTCCAGATGTCTTTCGCTCCCACACAGTGACCAAACAACTTTGGCCTGTCATATCGGTAACACTCCAGAACTATGATATTAAATCAGTTGCCATCCAACAGGTACAGTGTTGCATGAGTGAGTAATTGTTCAAAATGTGAGAGCACTGAAATCGGAAAATTAGTTTGGTTATTAAGGGGGTTTAAGTGCCCAATCGGCAGGTGGTTAACTGGTAATTGCACAATCATGAAACACTATACAGGCGGTCCCCGGGTTAGACAAGATGGGGTCTCTAGGTTTGTTGTTAAGTTGAATTTGTTTGCAAGTCGGAACAGGTACATTTTTTAAGTGTAGTTTCAGCCAAAAAAAGTGGTTGTCAAGTCATGACAACCATTTTACACTACAGGTAAGCCTATATTCAGGCTTATGAAAAAAATAGGATGCAGCGCAAATTTAAAATGGTACAACATCCAAAGTCCATTAGGCATGTAAATAAAATATATAGGAACGCTCAAAACAAATGCTGTTTCCAGAGAGTAGTTGAGGAAAGAAGATAGTCCTCTGTGTGTGTGCATGCATCACATTGAAAAGGTGCTCTCCCTCCACCAGCTGGCACACTCCCTCACCTTAGTGGACCTGGGGTTAAACATTAAGAGGGTCAAGCACGCATACCCACAGGGGGTTAAGTAGGACTGGAAGTCCTATGATGACGGAGACTGGGTAACCATAGGCGAGACCAGGTAGGGCGTTCTCATCCACATCAATGCCGAG
Organism: Glandirana rugosa; assembly: GCA_018402905.1. Taxonomy (NCBI): domain Eukaryota; kingdom Metazoa; phylum Chordata; class Amphibia; order Anura; family Ranidae; genus Glandirana; species Glandirana rugosa. The sequence goes on along the minus strand of BLSH010131315.1, from coordinate 158,071 downwards.
AGTGCATAGCCAAAAAGAGAGGAGGAAATCTAAGTGCACACCGTTTCAACTAAGAAAGTATTGTTTATTCAAATGCACTAAAAACGCCGCACTTGAACGATGTAGCCGCTCTGACTGTGGAGTAGATCAGCCAGGCGGGGCCCTGCTGAAGAAGGCACATGACTACTGCAACGCATACGGGAGGAGAGCCTGTCTGACGTCACCAACTGTCGTCCACACATGCTGCTGGCTGATCTACTCCACAGTCAGAGCGGCTACATCGTTCAAATGCAGTGTTTTTATGCGATCTTCAAGACTTTTGTAAGTGCATTTGAATAAACAATACTTTCTTAGTTGAAACGGTGTGCACTTAGATTTCCTCCTCTCTTTTTGGCTATGCACTCTCGGCATTGATGTGTATGAGAACGCCCTACCTGGTCTCGCCCATGGTTACCCAGTCTCCATCATAGGACTTCCAGTCCTGCTTAACCCCATATGGGTATACGTGCTTGACCTTCTAGTGGAACTGGGGTCAAACATTAAGGTGACGGAGTGTGCCAGCTGGTGGAGGGAGAGCACCTTTTCAATGTGATGCATGCACACACACAGGACTGTCTTCTTTCCTCAACTACTCTCTGGAAACAGCATTTGTTTTGAACTTTCCTATACATTTTATTTACATGCCTAATAGACTTTGGATGTTGTACTATTTTAAATTTGCGCTGCATCCTATTTTTTTCATATGTTTGATTGTGGGTTGGTGATTCCCTTGATGCAAAGCTGCAATCGTTTTTTTATATCTGTACTGATTAGGCAGCGCTGATTTTGTCTATTTTCTATATTCAGGCTTACCTGTAGGTCCCAGGAATATCTCCTAAACTTGCACCGTTTAGGAGATATTCCCTGTATTTGTATGTGCCGACGTCATCGGCTGGCTCCCATGCGCATGTGCGGGAGTGACATCATCGCGGCTCCTGCCAATCACAGCGCTGGAGTCCGCACTATGATTGGTCGGCGCCGAGGATCCCGGAAGACGACGGACTCAGCATGTTGCCGGTCACAACGGTGCTTGGGGACCGCTGCTACAGCGTCGATCTAAGGTAAGCATTTCATAATGAGCTAGTATGCAATGCATACTAGCTCATTATGCCTTTGCTTTGCAGGGTTTTTTTTTTTTTGTGGGGGGGACTTTACAACCACTTAAAGCTTTTTGGATAGCATAGGGAATGGTTAACACCCTTGTAATGTTTGTGTTGCTGTCTGTTTTATGTTCAGTAGATTTTTCCTCACTTCCTGTCCCAATGATAATTGGATTTTGAACATTTTGGGTTATTGTGGAAACAAACCTTGTTGCTTCAATGGAGACACCTTTTTCCCATAATAACTGTTACAGGAGTGAATTTCCCTTCCTAGGGGTAGATTTACTGTCACTTCCTATTTTCTCCCTCCGTTTTGTAAGTAGGAGTCGTTCGTAAGCCGGATGTTTGTAACTAGGGGACCGCCTGTACAAAAATTACATTTTTATGTTTTTTTTTCACACAAATCGAGTTTTTTTTTATTTTTGGTGGTATTTGATCACCACTTTTTTACTTTGTTATATAAATGAAAAAAAGTTCAAAAATTTGAAAAGAAAATAAATCTAAATTTTCTACTTATAAAAGACCTCCAATAAAATCTAATTTCTAATTTAGGCCAAAATGTATTTCCTGGAGCTCATCATGTCGGTCTACGTATGGGTCAGGTCCTCCCCTCTGACCCCCATAGGACAACCCACTAAATGAATAAAAGGAGGACCTCCCTAAACCCCTACTTTTCTAAACCACCTCGCGATGGAACATCAGGGCGGGAAACCTTAGACTGACATGATGAGCCTCCAGGAAAGGAAAGTTACGGTAAGTATGAGAACAATTTTCCTTATTCCTGGAGCTCATCATGTCAGCCTACGTATGGGATCTAACTAGCATACAAAAAACAAGGCGGGAAAAAATAACCACACATCACTCCAACTCAATGCCCAGAAAATCTGTATTATATTATACAGAAAGAGCAGAGGTCAGTACCAAATTGCCCAATGCCCAAGCTGGGCCGTACATTACATCTAAGCGAAAATGAGCAATGAAAGTTTTTGAATACTTAGATCGCCAGGATTCTAGATGGGGCCATTTGATCAATTTTAGGACTTACTGATAGATAACCAGTAATTTGCCAGCTTGAAATTCTGTTTTCTCTGCAGATACGTTGAAATAATTACCTAAAAATTGAGTCCACTCTTGACCAATCTTCCTGTCCCGAAACTGCAGACAATGAAGGTTGCACCATTTCCAAACTTGTATGAGAAAAGGTCCAACCTTTTGAAGAAAAGATGGAACTGGATTAAGAACCTTGGTCTTGAAACGGCTCAAAATATGGAGACTTGGCTGAGAAAGCTTGGATTTTTTTCCGAGACATGACTCGTTGTTGATTTAGTTATAAGGTTGCTTGTATGAAACCTGATCTTCTACACAATGGACCGTTAGAGCTGAAACGGTCGACAACTGGACCGAACTGTAGCCAAGCCCTTTGTCTAGGGCCGATTGCAAGAGCACCAAGACCTCAATATGAGAGGAAGACTTAGGATTGAATTCAATAATCACTGCCACACCAAAGATCGTAGCATTCAAGGATATCTTCCAAGATTCAAGCAGCTTCCACTGGACCTCTTCTGCTATGCCCCCCTGGGCTAGCCGGCTTCTTAAAAATAAGCAGGCTGTCTAATTGAGCCATATTGGGATGAGGCATGCTCGCCGAGTACCAAAGATCTCTGAAGTGCCATCAGCAGAGCTATCAACTGCCTCAATAGTGGAAACCATTAATGGATCATGTTCAGGATTAGGGAAGTTTGAGGAAAAAAAACATATACAGGCCAGAAAATCCAGCGCTGGAACAGAGCATCATGACCCCTGGCTCTCAGATGGAAGGACCAGGAGAAGAACACTGCCAGCTGCGCACTGACAGGAGATGCCATTAAATCCACTTGCAGGGTGCCCCACTGAGCAAACCGTTATAGGAAACATCCATTTGTTTAGATCCAGAAAGCGTGTGCTCAAAAAGTGTCTGTTCACATATTCTTCACCCTGCGAAGGTAAGAGACTGACGGACAACAGATTGCACTCTGGCAACCAAAAGATGTGTGCTGCAATCTGCCTAAGGCGTCTTTCCTCCCTGATTCGACACATGCTACGGTCTGAATCCTCACGATGGTATTGAAAGATGCAAAGATCAGTAATGTCTCCTGTGCCGCCATCAACTCTAGAACGAGGAATTGCTCCCTTCAATCTTCCTTGAGCAAACTGGTTCTGACAGTGAGCTTGACCCACTGTTGGAGTAAAGCAAGCTTAAAGTGTTTGAGACGCCATCGAGTCCAGGCCACTGTGGGGACTGCTGCATTCATCAATACCCTCATACAATGCCTTGCTGATATCAAATGACTTGTCTTCAGATCGCGGACCATCAAGATCAAAAGGAGCATCATCTTCTGTGGAAGGAATACTTTCCCCACTCTCGTTTGAGACACCCAGAAACAACCTCTGAGGGAACTAGCTGGCTCTTGCTGAAGATGATCAACCAACCCAAGCTTTATAGCCTCTCCAGGGCACTCATCTTATGATTCAGAAGAACCCTAACTTATTTCCATCCAATCAGCCTTAGAAAGAAAAAAATTAAAAAGCAGACATAAGTCATCCTCCTACATATATTCTTCTTTGGAAGAGTCTGAAGGTTGGTCGGCCTGAGAAAGCTATTGAGTGCAGTTACTGGCTTCGGAAGGAAAACTGGACCTTGCCAGAATAGATGACCCTTGCACAAGGCAAGTCCAAACAGCTCCAAGCAGTGTCTTGATCTCATGCTTAATGAATTGTGACAATTGTGTCTATCGTCTTAATCCCCGACTGTCTGAGCAAAGCAGGATTCATAAAGCCATGTTCATGCACATCTTGGCAGAGCCTGAAAAGGGCTGCCTTTCCTGGGAAGCAGATGGGTAAGGGCCCCTACCTTATTTAGTAGCGCTGGTCTTTATTCTGGGTTAGCATTTGCTTTCCTGCAGAAAAAGAAGGCAAGCAAAAACATTGAGCTTGTTCAATGACTATTAAGCAGTAGTGCAGTGCTTCCTCCATACAGAAGCTCAGTAAACCAGTAATGAGGAAAATGTCCACTCCAGCCATGACATTGCACTGCTTCTACATTGAGAGTGATTTACACTCCTATGCCGCCCCAGAGATCAGCAGAGGGGCTCCCTGATAAATGACGCATTTAGCATGTGAGCACAGGGACCACATCCCAGTGGAACAAGGATGGACAGCCCAAAGTTTATTCAGGCTAGGTAGGAGACATGTGCCAATTTCCTGGGCCCGGTCCCTTCCTGGGCGAGTGGAAACAACTCCTTTTAGAGTGTATTTACATGTTTACTGAATGTGACAACCTGTTAGGCGTCGTCATCTTGTCTTTGCTTGCTTCAACCAACAGTATTCACGCAGTTCTATTCCATCTGCATCTTCTCTTGGAAGAGTCTAGAAAGAGTTGATTTTGCCCAGTGTGAGTGGAAACCACTTCTTTAGAGTGTATTGCTCACATGTTTAATGCATGTGACAACCTATTCGGTGTTGATATCTTTGTCCTTGACTGCTTGAAGCTGCAGGATTCCTAGTCACGTTCATTTGTATCTTCTCTTTGATGAGATTGAAGCTGATCGTTTGCCTGGGAAGCCCCTGAGACTGCATATTGCCAGAATAGGCAACCCCTCATTAGGCGAGTGGACACATTCCATAGAGTGTATTGACCACAGGCTTAATGAAAGTCTGTTAGCTGCGGTCGTCTTTATCCTTGGTTGCCTGAACAAAGCCGTATTCTTGCAGTCATGTTCATCCTTAATCGCTATTAGTAAGCACCTGAATAGGATTGGTTTGCCTGGAAGAAAAGGCTTGGAGACTGTTAAATGTCGGAACAGGTAACCCCTTCACAGAGCGATTGGAAACACGCCTCTAGAGTGTATAGACCATGTGCTTAAACAAAGGTGACAGCCTGTTAAGTGTTGCCATCCTTACCCTTGTCTGCTTGAACCAACAGGCTTCATACGTCACATTCATGTGTATCCTCTCTTGGAAGTGTGGAGAGATTGATTTTCCCACAGTGTGAGTGAAAACAACCCTTTTAGGCTCAGTTTCCACTAGTGCGACTTGTCATGCGACAGTCGCATGACAAGTAACAATCCATTGATCTCAATGGCACCCGTTCCCATCTATGCAACTTTGAAAGGTGTCTGCACCACTTTGATGCAACTTTGGAATCACGCCAGTGGAAACGTAACCCAAGATATATAGGTGTCGTCAAGTAACACACAGTGCTTTGCCTGCCAAGGCGTGAGTGGCACAGGACCAGCTGAAGGCCATGCTTGATGCCTGCCAACTGGAGGGACTAAATGGTAAAAAGCCCATAGTTAATTTCGCCTACACCTGAAAGAAAACTTACTTGAATGGTGCCCCTTACCTCCTTAGCAATGACTGGCTACCAGGAAGAGTTGATGCTCATGGCTTAGCAATATAAGCAAATGGCTTTGCAGCAAGCTGGCAGAAAGACAACGTAACCATACATAGTCTTACTGCACAAGGACTTCTTGACCTCACTTATATCTGATAAACAGGATACTAGGCAAGAATTTAGAAATTTAATATATCAAAAGTTACTCATCTACTTCAAATGATAGCCCTGCAGCGTAATAAAGCAGTTCAAAACAAATTTTATGCAATTGGAATTTGCTTGTTTGGCAATAACCCTCTAAGGGGTTAACCACAGCTAAAGCATGGCCGACAGTAGAATCTCAGACCTGACATTAGTACCAGGTGCTTATTGAAACAAACTCAACTAAGCCAGAAGCAGGAAAAGTATAAAAAAGCTTGTTCAAGACAGAAAAAAGCTGGATCACAATAATATTCAGCAAAGTACATAGCTTCCCTATAGCTAGAACGGGATTTCCCCCCCCCCCAAAAGTAGAGTGAGGCTGGCCATACACTACAGAACTCTCCACCCTCTCCCAGATCCACCTTCCACCATGCAGTGCCCAAGGGTGTGCCTGATAGCACACAAATTACATGGGTTATGTTTGATCTCACACTGCATGGATTTGGTAACCTAAAGGAAAGCCGAACAAGAACTGCACAGTGCAAGGCCAGTCCCCCACCCCAATAGCCAACATGCAGCCAGCCAGGTGCCCACATTCCACCACAAGCTGCTATGGAACTCAGACATCCCAGCTGCCATATTGGGATCTGTGCAATCTAGAGAAACATCACTGCACAAAGGAAGATACATTACAGACAAAAAAGAGGTAAAATTAGCCTGTACAGAGAGAGCAGAACCTCACTATGCCCCCTGCTAATAACAGATCTAACACACCATTCAGGTTGTATGGACTTGCCCGGGCAGCAGGATGCTCCTACAAGAGAGGGTTTGCCTCTGTCCAGGAGCCCTCCACCTGGTGAGGCTAAACCAGGAGGGAGAGGTAGGAATCTTCAATACTTATTTCATAGTAGGATCATAGTGGTGTTGTCTCCAGAGCGAGGACAAAAAAGGAACGTAGGGGTATAGGGAGGCCCTCCTTTTATTCATTTAGTGGGTTGTCCTATGGGGGTCAGAGGGGAGGACCTGACTCATACGTAGGCTGACATGATGAACCTCCTGGAAAGGAAAATTACGGTAAGTGTGATCATTTTCCCTATTTTCTACTTGTCTTTGGTAAAGAAATCCTTATAAGTGTATATTGGTTTGTTTGAACGGGATAGTGTCTACAAACGATGGTATATTTGTTTGAAAATTGATCAGTCCTAATGTATGGATAGCCTCTCTTCTTTAAGCCCTAAAATGCCAGGACAGTACAAAACCCCCCAAATAACCCCTTTTTAGAAAATACAGTCCAGGGTATTTAGTAAAAAGCATGGAGATTTTTTTTTTTTTTTTTTGACACTGTCACCAGTGCAGTACAATGTCGTCATATGACTGGTGTGGTGTTGATCAGGGTTATTGTCTGGTGACAGTACAGTATGTGCGAAGAGAATAAAACAATTTTCTAACCACTTTTCACCTCCTTGACCAGCAGTGTTAATTTTGGCAACAAATTTTGTTTTAGTCTTAGGACTAAAATAGCATGTTAGTTTTAGTCCAATTTTAGCCTTCTGCAATTGTTTTAGTCAACTAAATCTCCAGGACATTTTAGTCGACTAAAACCTCCAGTAGATTTTAGTAGACTAAAATAATTTTAAAATCGAATAGGTGTAGTTAAATTGTAATGCCTTATTTAAGCATTCCTCTACAATTTCCAAACTGATATACTGCTGGAGTGAAAACCTAATATATAATTATTTATGGTATTGAGGTATGAACATGCACTACAGACCAGTGTTAATTTTGACATCAAATTTCAATTTAGTTTTAGTCTTAGTCTTTTGACTAAAATGGCATTTTAGTTTTAGTCGCATTTTAGTCATCTCAATTGTTATAGTTTTAGTCGTGTTTTAGTTGACTAAAATGTCATAGTCAACTAAATGAACACCGCTGACCAGAGCATTGTAGTGATGTAGTAGTGTAGTAATGGATTGATGGATGTATGAACGAAATGTTATTTAGTTATTATGATGATTAATTTTTCCGCAGCACCCAATCGGTTCTTCCAGAGAGTAACATTTATTTGACTTCAGACAGACAGATTTCATAATCCTTGCACCAGATGATCAAAATCGTCATATAGTCAAACCTTTAACATCTCCTTACGAATTTATTCCGTAATG
>BLSH010131315.1:111265-149425 GCA_018402905.1 Glandirana rugosa | reverse complement strand
TGGATTGATGGATGTATGAACGAAATGTTATTTAGTTATTATGATGATTAATTTTTCCGCAGCACCCAATCGGTTCTTCCAGAGAGTAACATTTATTTGACTTCAGACAGACAGATTTCATAATCCTTGCACCAGATGATCAAAATCCAACAGAGTAAATATTACATATTCAGAGTCCCATTCCAACTGTGCCCTCATGCTCATGGAGAGAAAAGTGAACTGGCAGGGAGACACTGCTAGCGTGAATGTCCACTTAAGTGTTCGTCTCACACTGGGGGGGAGGGGGGATGAGGTTTCTCCTAACCTCACATTAGTGTTTACCAGATAAACAAGCCACAATGAACCCCCTCAAGGCTAATTAGCATCTACATTCCACAACCCCCATGCAAGCAACTGTGGGCCTTTGATATGTAATGCAGCTTGTAAATACAGTAAATACCTATGTGTATATGTATATGAAATATTACACGACAAGCATCTTTTGGAATATGGCGCTGCTCTACTTTAACTGGTAATTGCGTGGTTATGCAGCACTGTACCCAAACAAAATCCCCCTCCCCCCACCCCAAATTACCCCTTTTCGGAAAGTTAACACCCTAAGCTATTTGCTGTGAGGCATGTTGATTATTTCTAGATCTTGCTTTGTCGCAAAGTTTTGAAAATTGAAAAAAAAAATACATTTGATGTCTACTTTCCAAAAAGTGGTATTTTGGGTAAATGAGCAATTTACACCCTTAGCCTGAAAGCGGTGATTGTTTTTTGGGGCCTGTATGCAGCTAGACTTTCATAGTCTCTCACATGTGTTATCTCCATACACGGGATAAGCAGCAGAATGTATTTTGAGGTGTAATTCCACATATACTCATTGCATGTGTGCGCAATATATAATTTGAGTGCCAACTTTGTGTGTTTAAAAAAAAAAAAAAAGGAATTTTCCAGAAACTTGTGGCAAAACATATTCCATGGATTCAACATGCCTCTCAGCAAATAGCTTGGGGTGTCTAATGTCCAAAAATGCCCAACATTAGAAGCTTATGCCACACATCCCCCCACTCTTCTAACCACTTGAAGACCAAGCTTTTTCTGACACTTTTTTTGTTCACATGAAAAAATTGTGCTATAAAATTACTTTGAACCCCCCAAACATTTATTTTTTTTAAAGCAGAGGTCCTACAGAATAAAATGGTGGGTGTTGCAATTTTTTGTCACATAATAATTGTGTAGCGATTTTCCAAACACGTTTTTTGGGGGGGGGGGGGGGGTACTTTTTTGAAAAATTTTAATGCACAAAAACATAATATATTGCTCAAACGTTTGGTAAAATATAAAATGATCTTATGCTGAGTACATAGATACCAAACACAACATGCTTTAAAATTGCGCATTCAGCGGCAAATTATGTACATTTTTAAAAGCCTTTACAGGTTACCACTTCAGATTTACAACGGAGGTCTACTGCTAGAATTACTATCCTCCCTCTGATGTTCACAGTGATACCTCACATGCATTGTGCAATTGCTTTTTACAAATGTCACAAGACCGGTGCTCGTTTGCCTTTGCGCGCGAACATGGGGGTACAGGGAGGGCTTCAATTTATTTTTGCTTTTTTTTTTTTTTTTTTTCAATCACCTTTATTATCACAGGGAATGTAAATATCCCTTATCTTAGCAATAGTGACAGCTACTCTTTCTTATCTAATTATGGGGTCTATTATACTCTAGATCTCTCTTCTGGCCTTAAAGCATCTGACTACACCAAGATCGATGATTGATACAATCGTATCACAATGTAAAAGTGCTGTTTATATCCAGTGAAACTGAAGCTTGTAGCTTCCGGTTTCTTAGGCCATAGAGATGATTGGAGCTGTTCTGGTCTCCAATCAGCTCTATGATCAGCTGGCGGAACCACTGTCTGCATTCTTAGGTTCCCCGGTGGGACAGGAGAGCCTGAGAAAACCGTGGAAGGAGGCGAGAAGGTTGGCGTCCCCTCCCACTGCTTGTAAAAGTAGTTTATCAGCTAATAGCCACTAGGATTGCCTATACATGAAAGCTGACCGTTGGCTGAATAAAACGATACCAAGATATCTAAACCTGCAGGCATCTCCCTGATATAACCACTCAGTCCAGCGACATACCATTACGTTGCTGGTCCTTGTTGGGTATATATTGTAATGTTTTTTTTATTTTTTTTTTCTTCATGCTGTCTGTGGGCTGAACAAAAAAAGTGACCCTAACAGATTCCTTCATTCATATCGAACGATGAAGACCTCTCAGCAAAGAAATGTGAAAAATATATGCCGAAGCATAGGGGTGATCTACCATCTGTCCACCCCATCCTCTATGCTTCGGCATATATGCTCCTTTTTTTTTTTTTTTAAACTGCGATGGAGAAATTACCTCCTACAGCACTGGAGTCAATGATTTAGGTATTGTGAGAGCAAACCCTGTTGCTGTCCGAATAAAGAGATGAGTGCTGCAGCTGAATGGTATACCTGCAAAGCAAGCAACGGTAATAAAACTTTGATATTGGGGTGGACATGTCGGACATTTTTGACACTTTTTTTGGGACCAATGACATTCATATAGCGATCAGAAATTTATATGTCCACTGATTACTGTATAAATGTCATTGACAGTGAAGGGGTTAACTGTGTTCCCTGTATGTGTTCTAACTGTGGGGGCGGGGCTGGCAGGGACATAACAGATCTAACTGATCCCAGTGACAGATCGGTAGATCTGTCATTACCCCTTCACAGAATGGAGAATCGCTGTTTACATCAGCGGTTCACTGTCTGAAGCTCTGACAGGCGCATCGTGTGGCGGCCATGCGCACCGCCACCTGTGAGTGCGTGCCGGGAGCGTGCACAAGGGCAATTCAGATCCGTGCTGTATCCGTCTTTCGGCTAAAGCGCAAATCTGAACTGGTTAATGGTTCAGCAGCAAGCTGTCAAGGTTCTATTTACAGCTCTTTAGCAAATCGTTGAATACAAATGTGATTACTGTAAAATGTAAACCCTTATTCCTACAGTAGTAGGATCTAATAAAGTGTGTTTGTGAGCTATAGACCGCAAATTTCAGTGGATGTAATTTTCTTATTTGTTGTTCAGGTGTAAAGAAAACTTTCCAATGTGAGCTGTGTAGCTATACTTGCCCCAGACGCTCAAATCTTGATCGCCACATGAAGAGTCACACTGATGAGCGACCTCATAAGTGCCACCTGTGTGGAAGAGCTTTTAGAACTGTTACTTTGCTTAGAAACCACCTGAATACTCACACAGGTTAGTTTCTGGATTGGTATGTTTCACACTGAAGTGACACTCATTTATTTATGTTGTCTTATTTATGCGTATTCGGAATGATTTGTGTGTTTTATGTGTAGAGCTTATTAAAAAAATTTACTGATTTTATAAACTTGCTTTCCTTTGTTATGCTGTTAAAAAATTGAACAGTAGTTTTGTACTGCCCTACGATCCCATTATTTCAGCCATGTTACATTTTTATTGCATAAACTTTGATGCCTAGTTTTTTTCTCAAAATTACATTATGAAGTTTTGAATTATTCTGATTGATACATTTAAAATTTCCATTAAAGTTCTTTTTGCCATTTTCCTGCTCCCCAAATACAAATCACTTTTAAAACGCTATTAATCAAGAAATGCTTGCTTCTCCCAAAAAGAAAAATTACCTTGGTCCTGGCTTTTAACTCTTTTGGCAGCCACAAGTGACAGCACTACAACTCATTGCTGGAGTTCTCCCCCTCAATTTAGAGTAGTAATAGTTAGACGTGTACAGACTAGGATCCAAAATCGTGTATGACTTTGCCAGGAAGCGATCACTTGTATGGGCCAATTATTTGCGGCCAGGGCAGTCTACACCCCACAGCTGTTTGTATACGTGGCTGCAGGGAATGCTCCAACTGCACATGATTGACTTGTATGGGTGAATGCTTCTTAACAGGCTCACATGGGTGGGGTCGAATCCTAGTCCAAATATGCCTGAGCTCAACACAGATTTTTGAGTACTCTGGTCTGCCTGGAGGCACAAAGAAATAGCTGCCAAAAAGAGTAGACCTTCCATTTTCCATTGAAGGTTCACTATAATTCCATCATCGCATACATCTCATGGCTCTTACTTTCCTGTATGACTGTTTTTGATTGGTTTTGTCATTGCACATTTATAAAACTTATGGTAACGTATTGTATATTTAAGGTACCAGGCCTCATAAATGCCCAGATTGTGATATGGCCTTTGTAACCAGTGGGGAATTAGTCAGACATCGCCGTTATAAACATACACACGAGAAGCCATTTAAGTGTTCCATGTGTGATTATGCTAGTGTTGAGGTAAGTAGAAATATTTCCAATAACTTCTATGGTTAATATTAATGCTATAAGCATATTCATTGTGCCTGTGTTGATAAAGCTTTCTGCACAGTAATTATTCTTGGACAATATATGCTGAATATTCTATAAAGTTGTGAATCTCAAAATGTTGTGCAGATTAGTTTAATAGTGAATAGTTGTTGCATATAGTGATGCACTCTGATGCTTTGCGATCATTCGGTTATAATAGTAATCCACCACGTGTGACCACCTCTATAATAAAGGCTCCCCTGTCGGCTGTGTTCTATGTATAGAATGCTCCATGGGCTGTAGGACTTTAACTGCCAAGATATCTCAGACCTTCATGCATTGACCTAATTGCTCCTGTCGGCATGCATGTATCGGCAATCCATTGACACTGTGTTTCTGGTGGTGTACAACTCACGAGAATCTCCATGGCGTATAGTGTATCCACTATAAGTTTTTCATTGTTTTCCACGCAGTAAACTGTCACCTGCCAATACAGACAATGACATGTATATAAATTCCAAAATCTCAGGATGCAAGGCGCCTATATTTATAATTGGCAAGCACAATGTTTCCTGCACAGAGTAGTGTGTAATTAATCTCACAAGTCTAAAGTGCTAATACAACACTGTGCATGTGTTTGTATGTGCACAATTTTTACCATGCAAAATATCCATTTGTGTAGATATTATTATTATTATTATTATTATTTCAGGATTTATATAGCGCCAGCAGTTTGCGCAGCTCTTTACAAAAGGGGGGCAGACAATACACATATAATACAGGAGGAATCAGAGGGCCCTGCTCGTTAGTTTACAATCTAGATATATAATGCATATACTGTACATCAATATGAAGGCATAAGTCAAAGATGCTGTGCTGCTAAATATATTGCAGGCTTACTATTCATTCTTTAGAGATCTTCTACAACAGGGTTAAAATATGAACACGTATTAATCCATCCAACATTCATACTTGACATCCCCTATCTGTAGAAAAAAACAATATTTACCCTGACAGGTTGGGTCAGTTCCAAGCTGACTAAATTTTTAAAATTTGCCAATACCTTATTAATGTGTGACAAGATTAGAAATAAAACCTATTCTCTTTTGTTGAATTGTTCATTGTAGACACAGCAAAAAACTTCTATCTTGATCATTGGGTTATAGGTAGGAAGGTGTGCACAAAAGCACAGCCTAGGCACATATATATATATATATATATATATATATATATATATATATATATATTAATTTTGTTTAAACTCCCTTTAGTTTTTATCCCAGGCATAGTCTAACAAAGTACCCCTTGTATCCCGTTACTGTTAATGCTGCCAAAACAGTAGGTGCCTCTTGGACTTTGCACCATTCAGATGTTTCATAGCTATGCAAAACTTGGCTGATCACAGTTCACACGTTTTCGAAGTTCTATTATGTTGATGTCATGTAATCAGCTGATCTCAGCTTTGGGGCAAATGGTTTTACAGGCATCTGTGCAATTTTGGCATGCCATTACACTGGTTCTTGATAGTACACTCTCCAGCTTTTATTTCTCAGGGCCTTTTATTTAGATGTCTGCTGAGGGGGACACAATTTCATATTCATTAACCATCAGTTAGGCCTCCTGCACACTGAGGCTGATAAACAGACGTTCAGGGGCATCTGGATGTTTTTTCTAGCTGCCCCTGAACTTATTTAATGTTATCTTAGCAGTCCATGTACACAGGGTCGTTTAAGCTCGTTTCCAGGCAGTTTAGTTTAGAGGCGTTTTTGGAACGCAAAAAATGGGTTCAGACACCAGTTCAGAGGCATTTGAAATGCCAAACCCGCTTGTAAACGCGCATAAACACAGTAACTCGCGTCTAGGACCGTTTCGTTTACAGGCGTTTCTATTTTTTTTTTTTTTTAATTCTAAAACACTCCTAGACGCGAATGCATATAAACGTGGCATGCAAAAAGTGGCAAAACAGGCGTTTTAGATGCCGGCCTCTAGCTGTCAAAAAATCATTCAGGGGAGGTTAAAAAAGCGTCCCGTGTGCATGAAGCCTTATACTGTGGTCTATAGAGGAGGATAAGACACTAGACATTAAACAGAAGACCAGCCCTTGAAGGCCCTAGTCCCTCCCTCCACTATCCTTCTCAGTTTAGCTCAGTCTCTGATAGGAGGTTGCATGTCTTTCCCAGCTCATCTGTTGTATGTCCCTTCCATTCATTGACAAACGCAACTTTCAGGATTTTTTTTTCTTCTTTAATTTGGATGGCACAACTGTATCTGACATTTAAATGATCAAATAGTTGGCACTGCAGATGAACACTAGAACTGGAAGGTGGCAATGTTCTCCGCAGGCTGAAGGCATTTATATATGTCCATGAAGCACAGCCTGTGATGACACTGCAGACAACACTAATGTCTTTTCCAGCAACCTCTCTGATGTCAGCACTACAAATGGTATGAAATGGATTGTGCCTGGAGTAGGTCTTTAACATATCCTTTGCATGGGGAATGTTAATATGCATTTCTTGTCTGTCTAGGTACACAAGAAAATAGTACTTATACCTATGCGTTTTTCCTCATCTTTTAGGCCAGACACCTTTTTGCTCAGCTCTGTCAAGAATCTCAAATTATAATGTTGCATCCTTTTCCCACTTCATCTTCCAGGACAGCTTACTTGGAGAGATGATTGGCTCCGCCCCCTTACAGGAAACACAAATCCTAGTTTAAAAGGGTCATCCTCCTCCCCGTACCTCAGTTGTTTTTGTGTTTCCAGACCCTCCAGGAGTGTACACACTGCAATGTTTGTTTTTTTTTTTTTTTTTGGTTCTGTTTACTGTGGTTATCGGTCCCCCATCTAGGTGCTCAGACTAGGTGTGCCTTACTGTCTGTTGGCATCAATAGTTGAAGGGTTTTCCCCTGCTTCATGTTGTGGTAACTTTCCTTTTCTTTCAAGAGAGGGAATTGCCAGAGCCCAGCATCTGTTTAGCCTTCTAGAGTGCATCCTGTTTGTAGTACTGCCGGAGTGCATGTCTGGGCATTCTAAGATGGCGTCCAGGACCTAGGCTTGTACATCCATATCTTCGGGTGTACCAATATGGTGCTGAATGACGCACTTCCGGTGGTGCAGCCAGATGGCACCAGAACCGGACGTAGTATGCTGCACTTCCGGGACAGATGAATTTTTATTGCCGGCCGGAACGGATGTGTTGGAACCGGGCAACCACCGTTGCACCACTGGTGGTTTAAGACTGTGGTCTTCCTCCCTCTAAGCCACGGTGGGAAATTTGTATTGTGGGCCGCTTCCTATTGCGCCCCCGAAGGTGGGGGGTTCTCGGCACTATGGAAGGTGTGAACACCCCTGGAAGAGATGGTATACCCGCTAAAGTTGATCCAGCAGCTGCATCCACTTCTACCCTTGCTCCCAAGGGAGCTCTTCTTTTTGTGTGTGTGTGTGTGTGTGTGTGTGTGTGTGTGTGTGTGTGTGTGTGTGTGTGTGTGTGTGTGTGTGTATGTGTATAGATAGATAGATAGATAGATAAAGGCTGAATGGGGGCTGTTTTGTTGTGCAGACTGGGAAATGGCTTTGGTTTTTATTTTTGTTGTTTTTTTTTTTTCCTTCCCCCTGACAGACCTGTAGTATGTTAAATATCTTTATATTGTGCAGCTTAGAAAGTTTTATTTACGCCAGACAATCGGCTTCTTCCTGTTCTTCGCCGACAACACAATCTCCCTTTTAACTGAATTTGCTAAGCTGTTTTTCACTTCCTGAAATAGGTTGTTGGTCGTTCTTAGACAGGCATGCCTTGAACTGCCCAGCCCCGCCCCCATCTCTCCTATCTTTCACAGAATATGATCCCCTCCTGTCTTCATAGCCTTGTTTTGACTGGCAGCTTCTTCTGTGAGGGAGGGGGCAGGCATTGGAAGTATGTTGCAAAACACAAGGAGAGGCGCCTCTACGTGCAGACTAAAAACAATTTATTAAAACGGTTTGGCAACTCATAGAGATGGTTAAAAACAGGCACATCAAGTGAGGAGGTGTGTGAAGTTCCACTGAAGTAGATGATTCATCATACTTTGTGATCCATAGCCACGGCTGTGAAGGCAGAGATACGTCCTTGGTATTGATGGTAAAAGCCGGCTGGAAGTAGGGGAAGAATTCAGAACGAGGCTTGGTCAACAAACACCACTGGCGTGGGAGGATGATGTGCTCAGTTATGTAACGCGTTTCCTGAGCGTGCGCACTGCGAATGGCATGGCAGTTGCGCTCCTTTGTCATGCTAAGGGACTGGGACCAATAGGGAGCTATAAGAAGCAAATGCAAGGGGAGGGGACCGGGGCTGGGGTTGGGAGAAGTGTCTATGTAATGGAATACAGCAGATAAGATCGCAAATACATAAAAAAAAAAACTGGGATAATGCACAATGTCATGGCTACAGCAGTATGGATAGGAAGGAAAAACTATGGGGAATATAGTAAATAAATACCAAAGCAATCTTATGCATATTGGAGATAACCATACAATCAAATACATATATAAGAATCCTGGGGCGCTGGATCTGCAAATGCATATGTATAACAGGAACACATACACTGAGATTATATACAGAAAATATATTACATTTCCTAAAAAGTGCACAAGGAATATGTATGATGGAGACATAGAGAATATATACGGATGAATTAATAACCATATACAAAAAATTATATAAAAAATAATAATAAATTTATATTGATTACTAGCTGTATATGGGAACGTATGTAAACATATAAAGGACAAAATGTGTGAGCACTATCACCTGTTCCCATACGTTGCCGGTAGAAGCATGGTAGTAAGATGCGTGGTATCAGAAAATTGATTACATAAGTTGATAAAATGATACTGAATTTATACAAGTATGCATTTATATACACTACCACTACTAAGTGAAAGTGCGTACGCATACAAGGACAGTCCCGATTATTTATTTTTTTTATTGCAGTGGCCAAGAGACGTTTGATAGGAGGACCACGTGTGTGTGTGTGAGTGTGTGGTGTGTGTGTGTGCGCGTGTATGTGTGTGTAAAATATTTTTATTGAGAACAAAAGCACATTACAAAAGTAAAGCGGTAAGTGGCATGTATCCACAAGTCCACTCAGTGGCTATCGCCCACAGTGAGACTCTGGAACATGAGCAGTAGAGTGTTACAGATAGCTATTACAAGGTAGAAAAACATTGTTATTTCAAGAAAGACTGCTTTGAAATGCAAAAGCTTGATGCCATATTTTCTGTGTTGGAAAAAAAACCAAAAATAGAAGAAAACAAGAGGTATTGTGCGAAATAAAGGGATAGTTATACAGAGGAGAATATGAGAAAATGGAGAAAGGGTGTGGGGGGGGGGGGGGGGGCGTCTGCTGGAGGGTCCCGGCCCTGTGCATTTGCCCAACGAACCAACCCGAGATCTACTATCTGTCCAATTTCAGGACTTGTTATGTACTTAGGAGGTTAGTGAGTGTGTCAGAGGCAGAGAAGCGGAGCCAGATCGACCATAAAACCTTATATTTGTCCAAAGTATCGTCCATTGCCAACCTTTCTTCTATTCTCATAATGTCATTCACTGTGGATACCCACTGGGCTAGGGGAGGTGTGGTATTTGATTTCCAGTATAATGGGATAATTTGTGTGGCTGCAGACAAAAGGAAATGGAGGAGGCATTTCTTTTGGGATACTAAAGAGCCAGGGAGGATAGAGAGCAGAGCGATCTTAGGCGAGGGAGTCAGAGTCATCGTATAAATGGTTATATACCTGAAATACTTGATTCCAGAAGGGACATATTCTCTCGCACTCCCACCAGACATGTAGGTATGTTCCGACAGCCTCACTGCAATGCCAGCAATCCTCTGAGGCATCCGGAAAAATTCTATGCAGAGTCCAGGGTCTCTGTACCACCGAGAGAGGATTTTGACATTTTTTTTCTTGTGAGTGGCAGGATATAGAGCAGTGGTGTCAAACTCAATTTCATTGTGGGCCACATCAGAATTATGATTGCCCATAAAAGGGCCGGTTGTATCTTTAAGACTATATGTCCAGAGCATCCTCTTCCCTTACATTAGATGTCAAGAGTCACCCCCACCATCAGAAGATGAATCCTCCACCCTCCCTTACATCAAAGTGCACCCCCTTACCTTATGCTGCTGCTGGGAAGAAGCTGGCTGCATTGCTGGAAAGCAGAAAGGTACAGTGTCTGGAGGAGGACCAGAGGTGGGCTGGAGCTCCCCTGCAGCTGCAGGAGAGGTGCAAGGGCCACATGAAATGGCCTGGAGGGCCGCATTCGGCCCGCGGGCCTTGTGTTTGACACCTGTGATATAGATGATTTATGGGTGAAATGAAAAGCGGTTAGCCACTCTTCCCCTGAGATTTCGGTTCCAAAATCCCTTGACCATAACCTAGTATATGATGGTAGACCTGTGTGTGTAAGAGCCTGAAGCAGGCCGTATAGTGAAGAGAGTAGATGTCTGGGCGTTTCCTGTAGGGTGCATAAGCATTCAAATTCTGTAAGAGGACGGTGTATGTAAGAGGAGTGGAAAAGTTATTTTGTAAAAAAGAACATATGCATGGACATTAGCCAGTTTCGGGGATTAGCTGGGACCACCGGGGTACCAGTTTGGGGATGTACAAACTCATGGGCCCGTGGCCAAGAGGTACGATGGTAGGAATCACACGATTGATCTCCCATACCTTGAGGAAAGACTGGGTTATCAAATAGGGGTGTTAGGGTGACAGATCGGAGGACAGGACATGACAAAGCCCTCCTCTATACCATAAATTCAGGGCAGCTAAAGTTAAGGGCGAGGAACCATTCAAGAGAGGTAAGGCAATCCTGTAGCCCCATAACAAGGCTCTGAGATCCACAGGTGCTAAGTCTTGTTCGACCATCACAGAAGCTTTAGCAATTGGCCGGGGGAACCATTACAGTATTCGGGCCATGATGGATGCCTTATGGTAGATTTCAAAATCTGGGAGCCCTGTACCCCCTTGGAGCTTCGGGAGGGTTAACAATTTGTACTTAACTCGGGACAGGCCCTGGTGCCATATAAATGGAATAGTAAGTGAGCGGAGGGAGGCAAAATATGATTTGGGTATTGGTATCGGTATGGTTTTAAAAAGATACAATAATTTGGGTAAAATATCAATTTTAATGGAATTGATGCGACCAAACCATGGCAAAGAGGAGCCCCCCCCAATCCTTCAGATCCTTTCTAATACGTGAGAGGATTGAGATGTAGTTTAGCGTGAAGAGATTGGGCAGGTTCATTCACTAAGAATAGAGGAAAGGCGGTTTAACCTTAAAATGCATAGAGGTTTATTTACGGTAAGAGCAGTGGTCTCTGCCAGGAGTATAGGTACATTCAAAAAACTACTAGATGCACACCTAAGGGACCAAAGCATTGAGGGATATACAATGTAATACTGACATGAAAGCACACACATAGGTTGGACTTGATGGACTTGTGTCTTTTTTCAACCTCACTAACTATGTAACTATGTAGGTTGGCGGGGATATGGGCTCCTAAGTACGAAATGCATTTGAATTGCCATTGAAAAGAATAGTTTGAGCGGAGTAGTGATAGCACGGAGGGGGGTAAGGTTAGGTTGAGGGCTTCCGTTTTCAATTTAAAGTTGCTGAAGGCCCAAAAGCGACTGAACTCCGAATTAAGGGAAGGTGGGGTCGTATGAGGGTGTTGTACATACACTAAAAGACTGTCCGCGTAGAGAGATAATTTATGGTGGGTAGTGGGAGTAAGGATGCCCTGGATAGAGCCATTCTACTGAATGACACACGCCAGGTGTTTGATAGCTATAACAAAGAGGAGTGTAGAGAGAGAACACCCCTGGCGTGTGCCATTGGAGACGTCAAAGTGCTCGGAAGAGGAACCATTAACCAGCACCGAGGCAGAGGGTCTAGAGTAGAGTGACATCACTTTGGAGATGTAAGTCTGGCCCAGACCCACCTGTTCTAGGGAGAGATAGAGAAAGCGCCAATTTACCCTATCGAACACTTTCTCAACGTCGAAGGACAACAATCAAGCCTTCAGGTGGTGTCGTTGAACATAAGATATAAGGTGTATCGTCTCGGCCAGGGACAAAACCAATGGATATTGGTTATCCGTATGGATAATCTTGGGTAGAAGGGGGGATAGGCGATTGGCAAGGACTTTCGTGAAGAGTTTTAAATCTGTATTTAGAAGGGATATTGGGCGGTAACTACCACATTGGGAGGGGTCCTTACCCGGTTTCAGGAGGACTGAGACATTAGTGGACAAGAGGTTTTTGGAAGGGAGAGTAGTCTCATCTATGGAGTTAAATGCCCGTGCCAGGAGGGGTGCAAAAGTTTTATAGAACCTAGGGGTGTAAGCGCCTGGACCGGGGCAATTACCCAATTTTAAGTCTTTGATCGCTCCTAAGAACTCAGAGAGGGGTTTATCTAAGTCTGCGGCATCTTGTGGGGCAATTTCAGGGAGTGCCGTCTCAGTGATGCAGGTCTGCATGTCGCCTGTGCGGGAGGGAATAGAAGTATGGGTAGAATGAGAGGGTAAGTTATACAGATCGGTATAGTATTGTTGGAAAGAGGCGGCTATGCTGCTGGTGTGGTGGTTCTTAGTTTGGTCGGGTTGAGTTATGAATGGGATAGAGTGATGAGGTCTAGGATGGAGGAGTCTAGCGAGGTGTTGACGTCACGTCCGCCTGTGGTGGAACGCACACCGCAACCAACGCCGCACACAGCCAACTTAGGATATCTATACCAAGGCGAGAGAGCATCAGATTTCTTGTAAGTGTTTCCTCCTTAATTGCGCAGAATAAATGTTTTTACGGTATTTCACTATGGAGGCTATTCTTTTTTATAAACCACATATGGATGAGTGGAGCCTTTAGTCTGCAGTCTCATTGGGAGCGGGTTCTTCATCGCCAATACCACTATCTGCATCTGACCAGCACCAGGACTAAGCCTATTGTGATCCCCAGACTGCAAAGCTGGGGGTCCATTTGTTCTGGTGAGTGGGGCCACAAAAGGGGACTGTCACTGAGCACCACGGATCGCATATTCGGCACTTGTTTTGAGAACGGAGCACTTTATTTATTTTCTATGGACTATATTTAATGATTAATAATTTTTATATTATGTTGGATGGTCAGCAGCACTTTTACATTGTACACAGGAACATATGATAGTTTTGTTTACTTTATTATTTTTTCACCTGTCACAAGTGAAGCATCATTTGATCCATAAACATAGAGGGTGGCGCAGCAATATTGTGTTTGATAAATTGACTAGCGAGGTGTTGGCCACATTTATTGGCCAATGAATAGTGGTGAGTACGAGCCTGATCTCGAGCGACTAAAGAGTGAGTCTAGGATCTGACGTAAGTCACGGCGAGCGTTAGACAGTTCGACGAAATTGGATGGTACCAGGTTTTTTTTGTGGAGTGGTTTGAGTTCAGCAATACGGGATAACAATCTGCGTATGTCATCCGTTCTAATCTTTTTCAACCTGGATCCATGTTGGAGAAGGACCCCACGGATGACACATTTCAGGGCTTCCCACTGTGTAAGTGGTGTAGTGACATCTGATGTGTGGTCAGTTACAAAATTCTGAATTGCTTTGGAAACCTCAGCAATGCAGCACACAGAATCACACAGCAAGTTATCATTTAGCCTCCATGGTGCTCCTAGGCGAGATCTAGGAGGACGAGCTAGGGAGAGAAGGACCGGAGCATGGTCGGACCGGAGGATGTGCCCTATCGAAGACTGTATAGGAGAATCTAATAAAGATTGCGAAATTATAAAGTAATCCAGCCTACTGTAGGAATTGTGTGCTACGGAGAAATGACTGTAGTCGTGTTCTCCGTGGTGTTGGATACACCAGACATCTACTAGGTGTGCGTTATGAAGTAGGGATTTAATGCAAGCTAAAGAGGATGTAGGGATAGAGGACTTAACGGATGAGGTGTCTGCTGGCGGTGATAAGGCTACATTGAGATTGCCCTCAATAATGAAGCAGGGGCCCCTGAAGGAGAGCAGTCTGGTGAGAGTGGAAGAGAGAAACTCCGCTTGATCGGCATTGGGAGCATAGATATTTGCTACTGTAAAGAGAAAATCGTTTAGTTTCAGTTTAAGGAATATAAACCTTCCTGTCTCATCAATAAGTGAATCCAGTACTTCTGGGTTGAATGATTTATGGAAAGCAATTGACACCCCTTTGGTTTTGGACACTGGATTAGGGCTATAAAACCACGTGTGGTAATATCTATTCCGCATATTGGGAACGGAGCCAATGCGGAAGCAGGTTTCCTGTAACATTAAGATACTTGATCTCAGTTTATGAAAGTGGTATAAGATCTGGCTCAGTTTCTCGGGAACGTTAAAGCCCCTACATTTGAAAGAGGCCAAGTTAATTGGGCATAAAGGAGCCATGGGATATATAAAAATGGGGCGCACAGTAGACTAGGCAGCCTCTAGAGCGAGAGCATTCAACAGGGCCAAACGGTCCAGTAGACCATGGGGGGAAGGAGAGTACATAAGGGAAAGGGAGAAGAGAAAAGGGTTAAGAAAAAAGAGAAAACAATAGGTAGAGCGAGATACATGGGTCTCGGACTCCAGCATCCCAATAGGGACATACACAGTAGCTGGCTTGAATAGGGATAGTGGAGGTCAAGACCAGCAAATATGTAGAAACCAGGTACATAAACTGCCCACTTGGTGGCTCCATGACAAAAATAACAGCACAATATAATGAACAAAAAACATTTTAACACAATAGGTCGTGCCACAAGGACACTCTTATAACCTAGCGGGGGCCGAGGAGGTCGCATGAAGCGGCCCCCGTGGCCCCGCAGCGCAGGATAACAATCTATTACAAAACAGCAGTTAGGCCAAATAATGAAATTGGTAAATGGAATATGAATATTCCGGGAGAGATGTAATAGGGGAGCAAACCACAGGTTCAATCAGTGCCAACATGGCAGAGGCCGTGGAACATGGCAGAGGCAAGGGGCAATATGGAACGGGGTGCCCACTGATGTTTGCAATATAGCTCTATGCTATCTATATATAGAAAAATAGCTGTAAAACAAACTTGGTAAAAACAGGAGGTAGGGTAACCAAAGTCACGCTGCTCGTGATGTAGAGCTGCGGTATCACAATCAGGGTAACAAACCAATGGATCCAGGTTCCGTTCAATCATTTGGGCCCTTGCGGGAGGATGACCGTGAGCGCCGTTTGCGTCCTTGAGACTCCCATTGTGGTAAAAATAGGAGGCCGGGAGTGGTTGGCTTAAATGGCCAGTCGGATAAGGACACCTGGGGGAGTTCCAGAGTACTCAGGAAAATTGGGAGATCACCTAGCGTGCGGAAAAGGCTGTTTTCCCTTCATTATGGACCCGAAGGTGAAAAGGGAAGCGCCATCGATACTTTGTGGCGCTACTGCAGGAGTTGCGTCAGGGGTTTAAGGGCTTTCCGCATCGCTAGAGTTTGGCGTGAGAGGTCAGGGAGGAGCATCACAGGGAGTCTCGTGGAAGAGAATGGTATCCTGAGTGCTGGCAGCCCGCATAATTGCATCCTTGACTTTGAAGAAATGTATTCTGCACAGTGTGTCTCTGACAAAGGTGGGGTTCCACCGACTCAGGAATAATGCAAATATTATTGCGGCGATTCCGATTTTCTATATCATCTTGATGGTAAGAAAGTTGTTGTAGCGAAAGTTGTTGTAGCATCACGGTGTGGGCATTGAGGATTTCTTCATGTGACTGAACAGAGGCCATTAGACCCTCAGTGGTAGCTTCTATGTCAAAGCGGACCCCAATGTCTCTTTTGAGGTCGGAGATCTCTTGTTTCTATGTTTTTTGATTCTCTTAACATAGTGTTCAAAATAGTTTTTAGTCTGGAGGGATCAGATGTACGTGTGTAGAGATCTCATTTGGGTTTCCAAATCCCAGCCTTCTCCTGAGCCCAAGGAGGCAGTAGAATGGCTTCTGGAGCGACTAGAGGAGATCGGGGCCCTCTGAATCCGAGTGCGTAGGGAACGGAGTGGCCGACGCCATGTTGGAGCTCGATTGGCGATGGGCTGCAGCAGCAGAACGGGCGAAGAACTGTCCTAGGTCGCCTCCCTGGCGCACCTCTCCGGAGCTCTTCTGTTCCTTGGATTTCTTTCCCCATTTCAATTAAATAGGTGCGATTCGGCCGCGTGGGCCAATGGTTGCTGCGTCGCTACGGCACCATGCGGACAACTAAGCCCCCCGCAAGCTGCTGTATGCTAGCAGTCAGTCTGGTATAGGCAAGGGCTTGAATGGGGGGGGGGGAGAAGGGGAACCAGGAGGGAAGGGGGTCACCGTTAATGTTCTGTAGGATGTTTGTCTCCTCCTTCACGGCAGAGATAAGTCTTTATGGTGACCCTGCTCAGGGTGTCCGTGTGTACCGAACAGGTGGTGTCAGCCACAAGGGGGGTGAGCCAGATGACAAAGGGCCCAAAGGTCACCACAGGGAGCAGGTAGGCCATCTGGAAATTTCCCCTCCTGATTGCCCCGAATCTGATGCAAAGCTTTAGAAGAGCAGTGTGTGTGTAAGGAGGATTTGGGTGGAGCAAGATTGCCGCCGTTCACCAAAGATATGAGGTCCTATCCAGACAACTCGTTTGCAGAGAGTCACTGAGGGGGCCACAGATTGAGATGACAGTTATGGATCTTAGGGTGAATACCGGCTAGCTGTAAGGAAGCCAGGAATCCAATAAATCACTGCAGGACAGGAGTCGGGTGTAGCAATATGGCCGCCCTCACAATCGCATTTTCTAGGGGTGGAGGGGGGTTTCAGGGACCTAGCATCCGGGGTGGCTAGGCTAGGAGTCCACAGGGTCCCCAGTGGTGTGTTTTTGGGCTGGATGGACGAGGATGGGAGCCGGATCTGCCTTGCTGGGAGCCGCAGCCTAAATTTGCGGGCGCCGCGGAGGTCCGCACGGGCCTGTGAAAATTTTTAGCTCAGCTTGTCGGGAGGGATTCAGGGAGACACCCTGGGGGTCGGCTGCTGCTCATCTGGCCTCGGGAAGGAAGGATTCCTCCGGATTGTCGGCGGGGGTTCAGGAGCTCTCTCCGTTCGTTCCAGCTGCTTTACCCTCGGAAAATGAAAGTTTTGGTTGACTCCAGAATGAAGCAATTGCTTAAGAAGCTCTGGGTCCTCTAAAAAGCAGATCTTAGAGGGCCTTAAAGGACCCAATTGTGCTACCTCGAGGATCACTGCAGCATGAGATGGCTGACCCACAATACAATATTTCAGAAAGTCAGGCAATGCAAGAATCTATATATATATATATATAAAATTAGAGGCTAATCGTAATCCTGATTTATCCTCTCCAGCCACATGAATATAGATGATGGCAAAAACTATTTTATGTACAATGCTGACCAAAACACACACACACACACACACACACACACTTGTATGCATACGTTTAGGAACCCCTGACAATTTCCATGATTGTCATTTATAAATATTTAGGTGTTTAGATCAAAATGAAATTGCTGATCTATCAAATAACTGAAGGACACAGTAATATTTCAGTAGTGCAATGAGGTTTATTGGATTAAATATTCAATATGCATCAAAACGAAATTGGACAGGTGCATACATTTGGGCACCCTTGTCATTTTGTTGATTTGAATACCTGTAACTACTTAGCACTGATTAATTGGAACACACAATTGGTTTGGTGAGCTCATTAAGCCTTGAACTTCCTAGACAGGTGCATCCAATCATGAGAAAAGGTATTTAAGGTGGCCAATTGCAAGCTGTTCTCTTTGAAGAGTGGCAACATTGGGGCCTCAAAACAACTCTCAAATGACCTGACAACAAAGATTGTTCTACATTATGGTTTAGGGGAAGACTACAAAAAGTTATTGCAGAGATAGAAGCTGTCGGTGTCCACTGTGAGGAACATAGTGAAGAAATGGAAGTCCACAGGCACAGTTCTTGTTAAGGCCAGAAGTGGCAGGCCACATAATATTTGAGAGGCAAAGGCGAAGGATGGTGAACAACGGTCAAAAACAGCCCACAGGCCACCTCCAAAGACCTACAACATCAACTTGCTGCAGATGTCACTGTACATCGTTCCACAATTCAGCACACTTTGCACAGGGAGAAGCTGTATGGGAGAGTGATGCAAAAGAAGCCTTTTCTGCACACTTGCCACAAACTGAGTCGCTTGAGGTATGCAAACGCACATTTGGACAAGCCAGCTTCATTTTGATCATAACAAGGGGCGTTATGCATGGGGGCAAAAGAACACAGCATTCGAAGCAAAACACTTGCTACCCACAGTAAAATTTTGGTGGAGGTTACATCATGCTGTGGGGCTGTGTGGCCAGTGCCGATACTGGGAATCTGGTTAAAGTTCAGGGTCGCATGGATTCCACTCAATATCAGCAGATTCTTGAGAATAACGTTGAGGAATCAGTCACAAAGTGGAAGTTACGCCGGGGCTGGATATTTCAACAAGACAACGACCCAAAACACTGCTCAAAATCTACTTGGGCATTTATGCAGAGGAACAAGTACAATGTTCTGGAATGGCCATCCCAGCCCCCAGACCTGAATATCATTGAACATCTGTGGGGTGATTTGAAGCGGGCTCTGCATGCTCGGCAACCATCGAACTGAACTGGAGAGGTTTTGTAAGGAGGAATGGTCCAAAATACATTCATCCAGAATCCAGACACTCATTACAGGCTATAGGAAGCATCTAGAGGCTGTTATTTCTGCTAAAGGAGGCTCTACTAAATATTGATGATGTTTTTCTGTTGGGGTGCCCAAATTTATGCACCTGTCTAATTTTGTTTTGATGCATATTGCACATTTTCTATTCAATAAACCTCATTTCACTACTGAAATATTACTGTGTCCTTCAGTTATTTGATAGATCAAAATGAAATTGCTGAGCCAAACGCCCAAATATTTATAAATGACAATCATGGAAATTGTCAGGGTTCCTAAACTTTTGCATACAACTGTGTGTGTGTGTGTGTGTGTGTGTGTGTGTGTGTGTGTGTGTATATATATATATATATATATATGTGTGTATATGTATATATGTGTGTGTATGTATATATATATTCATATTCAAGCCAAGATAACTGACTATCCTACTCCATGGTTATGGGTACTTATTATGGG
Organism: Glandirana rugosa; assembly: GCA_018402905.1. Lineage (NCBI taxonomy): Eukaryota > Metazoa > Chordata > Amphibia > Anura > Ranidae > Glandirana > Glandirana rugosa. The sequence continues at coordinate 129,891 of BLSH010131315.1, read as the reverse complement.
TGTTCAGCCCGCCACCCCCAATTACATGGATATCTAAGGAAAGAAGATATATGAATTATCAAAAAATGACAGAGATGAATGAAGAACAGCAGAATATTCAAAGGATGGTGGAAATTTCTATACCTTTGTGAGACCACCTGGCGAGAGAACATCTAGGTTGTAAATCCAGAGAGTTTCTCTGGCACACAACCTTTTTAAAATCATCTGCTTCAGGCAGGGATCTATGTATTTGTTCTATTACCCAAACCTGTAGGCCTACCGTAGATTGCTGGTGGACCTCCGCAAAATGTCATGGGACACTATGCTTGTCCTTGCCTTCCTCAATGAACTGCTTGTGTTCCCCAAATCTGTCTGTGGGCCCGGGTGGTACGACTCGCATAGATGAGGCCACATGGGCAAGTTGGCCCATAAACCGCAAACTCGGACAAACAGTTGTAAAATTTGCTTAGTTTGTAGGTATTGCCCTTATGGCAAAAGGATTTGAAGCACCAATGCATGCCGACCAGATGGTATTATGACTGGATGGGAAGGAGTGGCAGTAGCAATGGGCTTAAGCTTGCTAGGGGTATTCTTGTTCCCGAGTTTGGGGGCTTTCCATCTAGGACGTTCAGGTAAAATGTTAGGTGTGGGTCCTGGTGCAAGATATTCCAATGATTAATAAGATGGAAACGGATCTTGCCAAAACTGAAAATGGAAGGTCGTGGTGAATCTCAGAGAATGATCTCTTGATTCTTGGGTTTGCTTGGGGGTTTTCCATTACGGTACAATTTATAGGCCTGATAGACCAATGCAGCAGTTGCTTGTTCAACATAATCGCTAAGCCTGGGGCAGTTCTTTAGTAAATGACAGAACTGCCCCTTGGGGATGTTTTGGATCCATTTGGGGTAGTGACAGCTCTTATGATGTAAAAAAGAGTTCCCTGCCGTAGTTTTGGAATAGTTTTTGCACAGTTGACCCTCCCCATCATGGCTCAACTCCAGATCTAAAAATGCAAGGGTATGTGGATCCATAACACGTGTAAACGACAAACCATATGGGTTGTCGTTACAGTGCTGGACAAATTGGCTAATGAGGTCTGGGGGCCCATCCCAAATGACAACAACGTCATCTATGTACTGGCCAAAGAAGACGATATTGGCCGAAAAGGGATTATGGCGCCATATGTGATGGGTCTCCCAGAATCCCATTGCCAATTGCATGCAAGAAGGTGCAAAGTTTGCACCCATAGCAGTTCCCTGTTGCAGATTTAAAAAAACAGTTAAAATTAAAATACTTGTGTGTTAAAACCAGGTAGCCTCCAGGATAAAGGCAGTTTGCCGGGGGTTGATTAATGGGTCTTGAACTAAGAAATGTTCTAGGGCCATGATTCCAAAGTCATGTGGCATGGACGTTTAGAGCGAGTTAATCCAATGACAACCGCACGTAGCTGGGAGCCCAACTATACAGAAATAATTATTTGAGAAGGTGAATCTGATAAAAGTTTTCTACATAGGAAATAAGCTTTTATTTTATTAATACCTTCCCTAAGCAAATTTTACAACTGCTCATCTGAGTTTGTGGTTTATGGGCTAACTTGCCCATGTGGCCTCATCTATGTGGGTCGTACCATCCAGGCCCTCAGACAGAGATTTGGGGAACACAGGAGGTTCATCGAGGAAGGCAAGGACAAGCATAGTGCCCCATGACATTTTGCGGAGGTCCACCAGTAATCTACGGTAGGCCTACAGGTTTGGGTAATAGAACAGATACACAGATCCCTGCCTGAAGCAGATGATTTTAAAAGATTTTGTGCCAGAGAGAATCTCTGGATATACAACCTAGACGTTCTCTCACCAGGTGGCCTCAACAAAGGTATAAACGTTTCCACCATTCCTCCTTACAAAACATCTCCAGTTCAGTTTGGTTTGATGGTTGTCGAGCATGGAGAGCCCGCTTCAAATCACCCCACAGATGTTCAATGACATTCAGGTCTAGGGACTGGGATGGCCATTCCAGAACATTGTACTTGTTCCTCTGCATAAATGCCAGAGTAGATTTTGAGCAGTGTTTTGGGTCGTTGTCTTGTTGAAATATCCAGCCCTGGCGTAACTTCAACTTTGTGACTGATTCCTCAACATTATTCTCAAGAATCTGCTGATATTGAGTGGAATTCATGGGACCCTCAACTTTAACCAGATTTCCAGTACCGGCATACCATGCATAACGCCCCTTGTTATGACCAAAATGAAGCTGGCTTGTCCAAATGTGCCTTTGCATACCTCAAGCGACTCAGTTTGTGGGGTGTGTACAGAAAAGGCTTCTTTCACATCACTCTCCCATACAGCTTCTCCCTGTGCAAAGTGCGCTGAATTGTTGAACGATGCACAATGACACCATCTGCAGCAAGTTGATGTTGTAGGTCTTTGGAGGTGGTCTGTGGGCTGTTTTTGACCGCTCTTCACCATTCTTCACCTTTGCCTCTCCAAAGTCATGTGGCACCCTGTGTCTGCGTCACGGGTGCTGCATGGCCAGCAACTCCCCCCATTTCGGCAGGGTGGCAGGACTGCCCTGGGTGGCTACCCGCTGCGCCCGTCCAGAGCGGTGAGTACGATCCCCCCCACTCCCCCCTCCGCACTTTTTTCCCCTTTTAGTGCCTGGCCGTTTGCGGTCCGTTCGTTTGGATGCCCCCTCCCCCCCACCGGAGCTGTAGGTCCCCCTCTGTAGTAGCGGCCGCCATCCTCCTGTAACCGGCCGCATAGTCGCCCAGCCGCCATTTTCCTGTGGCCGACCATGTTTTATACCCTGCCACCATTTTCCTGGAGTCAGCCTTGTGTTGGCTCGGCCGCCATTTTCTTGTAGCCAGCCACATGTTTTCAGTAGCGGCTGCCATTTTGCGGTGGCCGACAGCAGCGTTCGGCCTCTAGTGCCTACGGCAGCCATTTTGGTGTGGTCCATGTATGCTGAGGGGCGGTCCTGCTTCTCCTGGCACGCTTACAGGCCGGAAGAGAGCTCTCTACACGTGGGGATCGTGAACAGAGGGACAGGCAGCTACAGCAGCACAGCTCCTGGGGCAGTGGGTGAGTCCTCCTGGTCCTCTGAGTGCCCCAAGGCAGAAGCTGGCTTCCCAGCCAGGGGTCTCCAGCGGGGACCAGGCGGCGCTTGGACTGGTCGTCCCGCTGCACATCTTGACCCTCCTGGAGGGGTATTTCTCCCGGGCAGAACTGATCCGTGACCGGGGGGTGGTGAGCACATGGCTGCCTCCTCCTCTGTCCTCTGGGGAGGACTGAGAGCCGGAGGTGGGCTCCGCGCTGTGAGGGGACACCCCTCGGATGAGGAGGAGCCCTCGGGAACGGGCTCTGGTGGGATCCTTGGTTTCAGCGGTACGTGAGACGCTGAAGCTGGGCCCGGCTACGACCCCGGGGGGTGCCGTACACTTTTGGGTCGCATAAGCCGGCCCGGGTGCCTAAGGCGTTCCCCTATTTGTCGTACTTTGATCAGTTCGTTTACAAGGAGTGGCGGCGTCCTCAGGGGTCCTTCGCCATGCCTAAACGTTTTTCTGTGCATTATCCCTTTGAGCATACCTTGCTGCAGAAGTGGAAGTCACTAACGGTGGATCCGTTGGTGCCCGTCTGAACAAGGCGACCACTATCCCGGTGGAGGGCTCTCCATCTTTCAAGGACCCGGCCGACAGGAGGACTGAGGCGGTGTCCAAGGCCATGTTCCTGGTCACGGGGTCGGCTATGCGGCTGGCGTCTGCACTGGTGGCACAGGCGCTTATGGAATGGGTGACTATTGTGCACCAGGCCCTGGTGACTCTCCAGGCCCCTCCGGAACCTGTGCAGATGGCAGACCAGTTGATTCAGGGACTGAAGTATCTCTGTGATGCGGCCCTTGACATGGCCCCCATGCTGTCAACTGTCCATGTTTGCTATCGTCATTAGACGGCTGTTATGGCTGCGTTGCTGGTCAGGAGACTAGGCGTCAAAGAAGGGCCTGACTGATTTGCCTTTTTGGGGCTTCCCTCAGCGAAATCATCAAGGATTACACTGGGGGAAAGAGTACTTTTCTTCCGGAGCCCAGAAGGGTCAAGGAGCCCCGGCGCAGGGCGGGCCCTTCTCTGCGCAAAAGAGGATTTTTCGTGCACCACGCCCCTCGAACAAGGGTTCTCAGCCCGCCAAGGCCTCAGCTGGGGGCCAGAAGCGTCCCTGGCAGCACAAGTTCGAAAAGGCGGAGGAGAAGTAGTCCTCCGCATGATGGGTCGCCCCCACCCACGGTTCGGTTGGGGGGGGGCGGTTCTTACGGTTTGCGGACCGGTGGACCTCGCGCATCTTGGATCTCTAGGTGCTTGAGGTAGTTTCGTCCGGGTACAAGATAGTTCCGTACTCAGCTCCCGGACAGGTTCTTCGCCTCCAATCTGAGGCTTCCCCTGGAACGGCTGCAGGCCCTGTTCGGGGCCGTGCATGTCCTGCTCCATCAGGGGGTGTTTGTCCCGATTCCTGCTACGGAACATTTCCGCATTTTTTATTCTGATCTTTTTGTGGTTCCGAAAAAAGATGGGGTTCAGGCCTGTCCTGGACCTGAAGGCCCTCAACTTCTTTGTGAGGGCGCGGAAATTCAGGATGGAATCTGTCCGCTCTGTGGTGGCGGCTCTTCGGCAAGGGGATTTCCTAGCCTCTCTGGACATCAAGGACACGTATTTACACGTGCCCATATGTGTACACCACCAGCGCTTCCTGCGCTCTGCGGTGGGGGATCTCCACTACCAGTGTGTGGCCCTTTGGTTCGGTCTGGCCTCAGCCCCTCGGGTCTTCACCAAGCTCCTGGCCTCGGTGCTGGCTCTGCTGAGGCAGCGGGGCATAGCGGTAGTGGCATATCTCGACAATCTCCTCCTATGGGCGCAGTCTGCCTCCTCCTTGTCGGAAAGTCTGGACATCACCCTTGGTTTCCTGCAGGACTTCGGCTGGGTGATCAACCTTTCGAAGTCTGTGCTGGTCCCGTCGTGTCGGTTGGAATACTTGGGCTTGGTCCTGGATACGGAGTGGGCGAAGGTGTTTCTCCCTGCCGCCAAGTTCTTGACTCTCCAGGGGGTGGTGCGGGCCCTGCTGTCTCAGCGGAGGTCCTCTCTCAGGTTTTGCATGCGAGTGTTGGGGCTGATGGTCTCCTCCTTCGAGGTGGTGTCTTATGCCCAGAGTCACACCCAGCTCCTACAGCGGCCAATCCTGCTGCGGTGGGACAAGTCTCCGCTCTCCCTGGATCAGGTGATCAGTTTGGATCACCGGACTCGAAGCTCCCTCACCTGGTGGCTACGGGCCCCGACCTTGGAGCAGGGGAAGCCGTTTCTTCCCCTGGAGTTGCCGATGCTCACGACAGGTGCCAGCCTATTCGGCTGGGGAGGCTGTCGACCCAGGGCCGTTGGTCTCAGGAAAAGTCCCGTTTCCCGATCAACGTGCTGGAACTGCAGACCGATCAGGCTTTGCATCTCCCGCTGGTCGGGGAGGCTGTACGGGCGTCCTGTTCGGGTCCAGTCAGACAATGCCACGGCGGTGGCTTATGTGCACCATCAGGGCGGAACGAGAAGCGCGGCAGAAGTGGCCCACATTCTGCGGTGGGCAGAGCTTCACGTGCTGGCGCTCTCCGCTGTCCACATCCCGGGCGTAGAAAACTGGCAAGCGGACTATCTCAGTCGCCAGAAGCTGGATCAGGGAGAGTGGTGCCTGAATCCGGAGGTGTTCCGTCAGATTTGTCAAAGGTAGGGCACGCCAGACGTGGATCTCCTGGCATCCCGGCTCAACCGGAAGGTGCAGGCCTTCGTGAGCAGAACAAGGGATCCGCTGGCAGACGCGGTGGATGCCCTCGTGGCTCCATGGTCTCGGTCCCGGCTGCTCTATGCCTTCCCTCCACTCCCGTTACTCCCGCGCCTGCTGCGCAGGGTAGAGTCGGAAGGGATCCCAACCATTCTGGTAGCGCCAGATTGGCCTCGGCGTCCTTGGTATGCCGTCGTGGTGCTGATGGTAGTCAATGTTCCCTGGCGGCTCCCGCTTCGCGAGGACCTGCTCTCACAGGGGCCAATCTTGCACCTTGCTTTACCCTCGCTGGCTTTAACGGCCTGGCTATTGAGTCCCAGGTGTTTAAAGGATAGGGTACTCTGAGTCTGTCATTCCCACGATGCTCAAGGCGCGTAAGGCCACTTCGCGGAAGATTTATCACCGCACTTGGAAGGTCTACATTTCTTGGTGCGAGGCGGGGGGTTGGAACCCCCGTTCTTTCTCGATGGCTCGGGGGCTGGCCTTCCTTCTGCAAGGCCTAGATCACAAACTGGCTTTGAGCGCACTTAAGGGGCATTTCTGCCCTAGCCATTCTTTTTCAGCGTCCCCTGGCGACACATTCTCTGATTCGTACCTTTGTCCAGGGGGTTCGTCATGTCTCCCCCCAGGTTCGGTCGCCTTTGGCACCTTGGGACCTTAATCTGGTCCTTTCTGTGCTCCAGAAGCCGCCTTTCGAAAATATCAGGGAGATTTCCCTGCAACTGCTTTTGCAGAAAGTGGCCTTTCTGGTGGCAATTACAACCGCTAGGCGGGTGTCTGAGCTGGCGGCTGTCCTTTATGCCCCTGTACTAGGTCCTGCACAGGGACAAGGCGGTTTTGCGCCCCTCTCCCTCCTTACTGAAGATGGTCTCTTTGTTTCACATCAAAGAGGACACTGTCCTTCCTTCGCAGTGTCCACGCCCGCTTCATCCTAAGGAGGTTGCCTTGCACTCCCTGGATGTGGTTAGGGCTTTGCGAGTGTATCTGGCAGCCACTGCCTCGTTTCGGAGGTCCGATGCGCTTTTTGTCGCGGTGGATGGTCCACGCAAGGGAATGACGGCCTCGTCGGCCACCATTTCCCGTTGGATACGTCAGACAGTGACCCGTGCGTATGCTGTTCGGAGCCAGGAGCCCCCCTTTCCGGTCACGGCTCACTCTACCAGGGCGATTTAGTACTTCCTGGGCTTTCCGACACCAGGCGTCGGTTTCTCAGGTGTGCAAGGCGGCCACTTGGACCTCGGTGCACACTTTCTAAGTTTTAAAGAGTTGATGTTGCAGCTTCTTCTGATGCTGCTTTCGGCCGCAAAGTTTTGCATGCTGTGGTGTGAGGCGTGTCTGGCACCTCCCGGAGAACTCTTTTGTTGGGCACTGTTCTTGTTGCCCACCCCTCGTTGTGACAATGCTTTGGGACATCCCCCACATGTCAAGAATGAGAGGCTGCGCCTGTCGATTAACGATTGAGAAAATAGGATTTTTTTGACTTACCGTAAAATCCTTTTCTCTGAGTTCATTGACAGACACAGTACCCGCCCTTCTTTGTTTGAGTTTGTACTGCTTGCTACCAACTGGGTTGCTGAAGCAGGGCCGGAGGGGTTATGCGAGTGAGGACTGCCCCCTGGGAGGGGCTGTGCTTGCTTTGAGTTGATCTTCATTCTGCCTAGTCCACTCCTAGTGAAAGCCGCATAAACCCCACATGTCAAGAATGAGAGGCTGTGTCTGTCAATGAACTCAGAGAAAAGGATTTTACGGTAAGTCAAAAAATCCTATTTTTGGTCTCATCACTCCAAATGACTTTGTGCCAGAAGGTTTGAGGCTTGTCTCTGTGCTGTTTGGCGTATTGTAAGCAGGATACTTCGTGGCATTTTTTGCATAGTAATGGCTTTCTTCTGGCGACTCGACCATGGGGTCCTGAAGTTATTTGTGGTTTTTCTTTGCATCCCGAACAACTTTCCTGGCAGTTGCGGCTGAAATTTTAGTTCTACCTGACCGTTGTTTGGTTTCAACAGAACCCCCTTATTTTTCACTTCTTGATTCGTTTGAACACTGCTTATTGGCATTCTCAATTCCTTGAATAAATTTTTATATCCCTTTCCTGTTTTATACAGTTCAACTACCTTTTCCCGCAGATACTTTGACAATTCTTTTGCTTTCCCCATGACTCGGAATCCAGAAATGTCAGTGCAGCATTGGATGAAAGATGCAAGGTTCTGTCAGGAGTCCAGAAACGCATTGACCTTTTATACACACACTAATTACAAGCAAACAGATCACTGGTGAGGATGGTTACCTTTTTAATAGCTATTCAAACCCCTTTGTGTCAACTTGTGTGCATGTTATCAAGCCAAAATCACCAGGGTATGTAAACTTTTGATCACGGTGTTTTGGGTAGTTTCTGTTGTCATTGTGGTTTAAAAAGAGTAAACAGTTGATTCGTAATGAATGGTTTCTGCCAAACTAACCATGAGTGAAAAATGTTTGTGTTCTCATTCATATTCTCTGAAAATCATAAGTTCTGCCAGGGTATGTAAACTAGTGTGTGTGTGTGTGTATATATATATATATATATATATATATATATACATATGTTTTGGTCAGCATTGTACATAGTTTTTGCCTTCATCTATGTTCATGTGGCTGGAGAGTATAAATCAGGATTATGATTAGCTCCTAATTTGTGTATATATACAGTGAGGAAAATAAGTATTTGAACACCCTGCTATTTTGCAAGTTCTCCCACTTAGAAATCATGGAGGGGTCTGAAATTGTCATCGTAGGTGCATGTCCACTGTGAGAGACATAATCTAAAAAAAAAAAATCCAGAAATGACAATGTATGATTTTTTTAACTATTTGTATGATACAGCTGCAAAGAAATATTTGAACACCTGAGAAAGTCAATGTTAATATTTGGTACAGTAGCCTTTGTTTGCAATTACAGAGGTCAAACATTTTCTGTAGTTTTTCACCAGGTTTGCACACACTGCAGGAGGGATTTTGGCCCACTCCTCCACACAGATCTTCTCTAGATCAGTCAGGTTTCTGGCCTGTCGCTGAGAAACATGGAGTTTGAGCTCCCTCCAAAGATTCTCTATTTAGGTCTGGAGAATGGCTAGGCCACGCCAGAACCTTGATATGCTTCTTACAGAGTCACTCCTTGGTTATCCTGGCTGTGTGCTACGGGTCATTGTCATGTTGGAAGACCCAGCCTCGACCCATCTTCAATGCTCTGAGGGAAGGAGGTTGTTCCCCAAAATCTTGCAATACATTGCCCCGGTCATCCTCTCAATACAGTGCAGTCGCCCTATCCCATGTGCAGAAAAACACCCCCAAAGCATGATGCTACCACCCCCATGCTTCACAGTAGGGATGGTGTTCTTGGGATGGTACTCATCATTCTTCTTCCTCCAAACACGTTTAGTGGAATTATGACCCAAAAGTTCTATTTTGGTCTCATCTGACCACATGACTTTCTCCCATGACTCCTCTGGATCATCCAAATGGTCATTGGCAAACTTAAGACGTGCCTGCACATGTGCTGGTTTAAGCAGGGGAACCTTCCGTGCCATGCAAAATTTCAAACCATGATGTCTTAGTGTATTACCAACAGTAACCTTGGAAACGGTGGTCCCAGCTCTTTTCAGGTCATTGACCAGCTCCTCCCGTGTAGTTCTGGGCTGATTTCTCACCTTCCTTAGGATCATGGAAACCCCACGAGGTGAGATCTTGCATGGAGCCCGAGTCCGAGGGAGATTGACAGTCATGTTTAGCTTCTTCCATTTTCTAATGATTGCTTCAACAGTGGACCTTTTTTCACCAAGCTGCTTGGCAATTTCCCCTTAGCCCTTTCCAGCCTTGTGTAGGTGTACAATTTTGTCTGTAGTGTCTTTGGACAGCTCTTTGGTCTTGGCCATGTTAGTAGTTGGATTCTTACTGATTGTATGGGGTGGACAGGTGTCTTTATGCAGCTAACGACCTCAAACAGGTACATCTAATTTAGGATATTAATGTAGTGGAGGTGGACATTTTAAAGGCAGACTAACAGGTCTTTGAGGGTCAGAATTCTAGCTGATAGACAGGTGTTCAAATACTTATTTGCAGCTGTATCATACAAATAGTTTAAAAATCATATATTGTGATTTCTGGATTTTTGTTTTTTTAGATTGTCTCTCACAGTGGACATGCACCTACGATGACAATTTCAGACCCCTCCATGATTTCTAAGTGGGAAAACTTGCAAAATAGCAGGGTGTTCAAATACTTATTTTCCTCACTGTGTATATAATGTGTGTGTGTGTGTGTATATGTATATATGTGTGTGTGTATATATATATATATATATATATATATATATATATATATATAATGTGTGTCTGGTCCTATCAAACGTCTCTTGGCCCCTGTGATAAAAATCAAATTTATCTGGACTGTCCTTGTATGAGTATGCACTTCCACTTAGTAGTGGTAGTGTATATAAACACATACTTGTATAAATTCAGTATTTTATTAACTTATTTAATCAGTTAATTAATAATTCTTATACCATGTATCTCTTGACCTCCCTGGCGGTATGTTTGTCAGATTTTTACCTATCAAAGCGGTACATTGTTTCACATAGAAATTTGTTTTATATTGTAGGCCTGTAATTCTTAAAAATAGCTCACTTAAATTTGTCCAAACAAGAGTCTAGTAGACAACTCGGGTATGATTATTATTATTATACAGGATTTATATAGCGACAACAGTTTGCGCAACGCTTTACAATAAGGAAGGGACACAGTACAATTGCAATACAGTTTAATACAGAAGGAATAGGAGGGCCCTGCTCGTGGGGCTTACAATCTAAAGGGAGGGGGAGGTGGTACTAAAGGTAATGGCTACAGGGGATGTTCTGATAGAGGTGGCTCAAGCACAGGTCTTAGGTGGAGGTGGGGTAGGCTTCCCTGAATAAGTGAGTTTTCAAGGATCGCCTAAAGGCGGACAGGGTGGAGGTTGACCGGACATTCTGGGGCAGGGAGTTCCAGAGGATGGGAGAGGCTCTTGTGAAGTCCTGTAGGCAAGCATGGGAGGAGGTAACAAGGGAGCTAGAGAGCAGGAGGTCCTGGGAGGAGTAGAGAGGACGATTGGGGCGATATCTGCAGATGAGATTGGCGATGTAGCTGGGGTCAGTGTTATGGATGGCCTTGTATGTTGTGGTTAGTATTTTGAATTTTAATGCGGTGGAGTAGGGGAAGCCAGTGAAGCGATTGGCGGCAGAGCGGGGCAGCAGTCGCGGATCGGTTAGTAAGGTGTATAAGTCTGGCAGCAGCATTCATGATAGACTGAAGGGGGGGATAGCCTGTGTAACAGTAGGCCAGTGAGGAGGGAGTTGCCGTAATCAAGGCGGGAAATAACCAAGGAGTAAATACGTTGTTTTGTTCCGTTGTTAGTCAGGAAGGGGCGAATTCTGGAGATGTTGCAGAGGTTAAGGCGGCAAGATTTAGCTAGTGATTGAATGTGGGGGCTGAAAGAGAGGTTGGAGTCTAGGATTGCACCCTGGCATGTGTGGAAGGATCACTGGTTGTGCCGTTGATCTTAATGGTAAAGTCATGAGGAGGGGCCCGGGAGGAGGAAATGTTACAAGCTCAGTTTTAGAAAGATTGAGTTTGAGGAAGTGGTGTGACATCCATACCGATATGTGATTCAGTAAGTTTGTGATGCGTGAGGAGATTGAGGTGCACAGTTGGGAGATAGATCTGGGTGTCGTCAGCATAGAGGTGGTAATTGAAGCCATGGGAAGTTATCAACTGACCCACGGAAAAAATATAGAGGGAGAATAGGAGGGTCCCAAGGACAGAGCCTTGGGGGTACCCCAACAGAAAGAGATGGAGGAGATGTTGTTGTGACACTGAAGGCGTGCTGAGACAGGCAGGAGGAGAACCAGGAAAGAGCAGAGTCATGGAGGCCAATGGAGTGGAGTTTGAGGAGGAGTTTGGTGGTCAACTGTCAAAGGCAGCAGAGAGATCTAAGAGTATGAGTATGGAGTACTGGTCATTGGTTTTAGCAGTTCGTAGGTCGTTGGTGATTTTTAGTAGGGCAGTTTCAGTTGAATGTTGTGGGTGGAAGCCGGATTGTAGGGGATCAAGAAGGTTGTTGGTGAGGTAGCAACTCCTATGGTTGTGGACAAGGCGTTCAAGAAGCTTGATGGGAAATGGGACTCAAGTTATTCAAACAGGTGGGGTCCAGTGAGGGTTTTTTAAGTATGGCGGTAACCAGTGCATGTTTGAGTGGAGAGGGAAAGGTGCCAGAAGAGAGGGAGAGGTTGAAGATGTGGGTTAGAGTTCAGGACCGAGCAGGTGGTCCTAGAAGTTACGGGGGGACAAGGTCCAAGGGGCAGGTGGTAGGCTGTGCAAAGGAGTTTGAAAACTTCCTCAGAGCTAACAGGATTGGTGGAAAGTGAGTGGGGTGTTGGACTTGGTGTGTTGGTTGGCGGAGAAAGCTGGATGCAGGATATCTCATCCTGAATTATGTCAATTTTGTTTTGGTGATTGGTAATCTCCTGGGAAGTGATTAAGTTGGTGGGTGGAGGCAGTGGGGATGGAGTAAGGCATTAAGGGTAGAGAAGAGTTGACGAGGCTTGGATGAGTGATTTGATGAGAATGGTGTAGATTTTAGCAGAGTAGAGGCAGGAGTTGTATTTGAGGAGGGCCGATTTGTAGAGGGGGAAGTCTTGTAAGGATTTGGTTTTTATTCCACACTCGCTAAAGAGCATGGCTGCGTTTTGAGACTTCTGGTGTCATCTGTTTGCCAGGGTTGTAGCAGACGAGGCCTGGTTCTGCGTGTAGAGATGGGGTCAAGTGAGTCCAGGGAGGATGACAATATGTTGTAAACAGAAGTGGCCATATCTGGGCAGGACATTGGTGTGATTTCATCATAAACGCAATCAGCAGAATGAAAAAGGGAAGGGTTGGGTTGGCAAAGGTTCCTGTGGGTAACTGTTTTCAGGTTGGCGGCATGGGAGGTAGGAGACAGGGAGAGTGTGAAACTGATGAGATTGTGATCTGAGAGAGGAAAGGGGGTGTTAAAGAAGTTGCAGGGAGTGCAGAGGTGGGTTAAAGTCTCCAAGTATGATGGCAGGTACTTCAGAGGAGATGAAGTAGGGTAGCCATGCAGAGAAGTCAAGAAAGCGTGACACAGGGCCAGGGGGTCGGTAAATGACTGCAACACTCAGACAAACTTGAGAAAAAAGGTGAATGCAGTGCACTTCAAAAGAACAGAGGGAAAGAGAGGGAGGTGTAGGGAGAACCTGGAAGGTGCTTTTTGGGGAGAGAAGTCCAACTCCGCCTCCTTTTTGTCTGCTGGATCTGGGTGACTCAATCCAGAGGAGGCCACCAGGGCAGAGGGCAGCTGGAGAGGCAGTGTCGGATTCCTGGAGCCAGGTTTCGGTAAAAGCAAGGAAATTGGAAAGGAAAAGGTCATTGACAGAGGCAAATTTGTTGGAGACAGAGTGGGCATTCCAGAGGGCACACAGAAGGGGGGGGGCTGACTCTTTGAATCAGGGGAATTGAGATAAGACACTGGGAGTTATGGCTATTGTCAGAGAAGCTAGACTGCCAGTTCTGGGGATAAGAGTTGGCTGGAGGAGGGCCAGGGTTTAGGGCAATATCCCCAGATATAAGGAGTAGTAGGAGGGGGAGGGCAGTAAGGTGGGTCGTGACCTATACGAGGGCTGGCGCTGCAGTGAAGTGAAGGGGTTGGCATTGTGTGGGCCCAGAATGAGTAGGAGGTGATAAGTGCAGTAGTATTGAGAGGGCAAACATGATGGGGATATATACATATCCCCATCATGTTTGCCCTCTCAATACTAGGCTGTGGGGTGGCAAAGGGGGGTTAAGAAATGCATTTGAGGAGAGAGGGTGTTACGGCAAAGAGGAAAAAGTATGAGCACGTAGGAGAGTAGGGAGAGTGAAATAGAAAGAAAAAGGGGAAATTTACAGAGTTTGTAATGGATAACGAATGTTTGTACTTGCCTTTAAAGTAGTGCCTTATTTAAAGTCTTGTTTTGAAAGTGCCAACGCTTAAACGCGCAGTGGCACTTTAACCAAGCAGTGGCCAACCTGCCCCTCGCCAGCCGTCCCAAGACTTTAACTGAATTTATACTTGGATGGGGTTGGGGGAGGTTAACAATTATTCAATTTAGGGCTAATCAAAAAGCACATGGAGAAAGTGGGGGGTTTTCTGTCCTAAAACAAATTGCTAAGCAGGAGAGACTGCAAGATAAGCAAAGGTCTTTGATCTTGCCCAAAACAACAGAATAAAAGTAAATGTAACCCCAACAGACACGTATAAACAGCAGTTTCAAAGTCTTAACAAGGCCAGTTGATATCAGTAATGCAATGTAGCCCAGTGTTTAAGAGAAGAGTTTAGTCAGTGGTTACTGATGGTTACAGCAGGCAGATAGGCTTTTGTGTTGCAGGGAAAAGTGAAAGCAGTTACTGATGGTTACAGCAGGCAGATATGGGTTGCAGACAGGCAGATTGACTTTTGTGTTGCAGTAAAAGTGGAAACGGTTACCTGGAAAAGCAGAGCAAAGACGACATGAGAGGATGACGTTGATAATGTATTCCCTTAGTTAGAAGTATACCCGTTTTGAAAGTACCAGCACTTAAACGCACAGTGGCGCTTTAACCAAGCACTTGTATAATAACTATAAATTATCAAAAATAATGTATGTGTTCAATAATGTAATCAAGTCAAAAACAATGAAATTTGCTCAGTTGCAGAATCCGTATCAATCAATTCTGCAAGTGATTCTTATTTACGATCGCTGTTTTCTAGCTGGTCAAAAACTGCTTTTGATGTAAAGGGGCGCTTTTTGGATGCCATGGACATTCTCATGTTTCCAGGCAGAAAGAATGGCATATATAATATAAATGTGCATGCAGGGCACTGGACAAAGCACTGAGTGACAAAAGAGATGTGAAATGATTTGATACAGTAATGTAATCTTACAGATTACAGTGTGCTGTATATGTTATGCGTGTTCCACTTTTTGAATTTGCCCCCGGACTCCGCCCCCATGCGACACTGAACGGAGCCCAGAACCCAGAGGCATTGGTCGAAAAATTGCGGCGGAGGACACAGCCAGTGGACATCGCAGGATCCTGGGGACAAGGTAAGTAACTTTGCCCTGATCCTGTGATGCGATCCAGAGTGTGGCTCGGGGTTACCGCTCACCCTGAGCCACACTCGGGAATACGGCCAAGGAGGTTAATCTTACCTCCATGCTCCTACTGGCAACATATGGGAACAGGTGTTCGTGCTCACACACACTTCGTCCTCTATATGTTTACATACTGTATGTTCCCATATACATCTAGTAAAATATACATATGGAAAAAAATAAATAAAATATATATATATATATATTATTTTTTTGTATATAGTGATGAATTCATCTGTATATATTCTATATGTCTTCGTCATACATATTCCTCTTGCACTTTTTAGGAAATGTAATATATTTTCTGTATATAATCTCTGTGCATGTGTTCCGGTTTTTACAAATGCATTTGCAGATCGAGTGCCCCAGGATTCTTGTATATGTATTTGAATTGTTATCGCCTATATGCAGATCATCGCTTTGGTCTTTACTATATTCCCCATAATTCTTCCTTCCTATCCATATTGCTGTAGCCATGCCATTGTGCATTATTCCTGTTTTTTCTATGCATTTGTGATCTTATCTGCTGTATTGAAGTACTCAGATACCGCTCCCGCCCCCAGCCACGAGCCCTTCCCCTTGCATTAGCTTCTTATATTTCCCTATTGGTCCCAGTCCCTTAGCTTGACGAAGGAGTGCAGCTACCATGCCATTCGCAGTGCGCACGCACAGGAAACTTGTCGCATAACTGATGACATCATCCTCCCAAGCCAGTGATGTTTGTTGACCAAGCCTCGTTCTGCGTTCTTCCCCCTACATCCGGACAGCTTTTACCATCATACCAAGGACGTATCTCAGCCGCTGCTATGGATCGCACAGGATGATGCAGTGGGACTTCACACGCCCCCTCACTTTATGTGCCTGTTTATAACCACCTCCATGTGAGTTGCAAATCTGTTTTTAATAAATTGTTTTTAGTCTGCACTTAGAGGCACCTCTCTGCTTGTGTTTTGCAGTTCTTTTTTGAGACCTGGCTTCTGGTCCAGCTGAGGCAGACTTTGTGCATGGACTATTGCTCTACACGTATATATGTGTAAGAGTGCATGCACTCTATGGATTTTATGCCATGTTTTTAAAGTTTTAAGGAGTATTAGGAATACAGTTACATACTTTTGTGCTGCACCAATTACTTGTTTGCTTTTGGAAGTATGTTATGTTAGAAACTGTAAGATGGATTACAATGCAACACGCTACATATTTTCTACAGTGTAGAACCATGTGGTTGTTTCTGCATGGCACTGATGGCCCTGTGTGCATGATGGGGCATTGTGATGGGCACTGTGAGCAGGATGTGGCACAAGCCCAGCTGCTGGCAATGGTGGAGGGAGCTGGGGAAGAAATATGAAAGAAATGGGGGTACAAAGGAAAGTTTGGAAGGATACAGATTTTTTTTTCCCTCTTTTTTTTCTTTTTCTCTTTCTTTTTTCCACCTCAGTCTTTCACCAATTCTCATATTTTCATACTGGTTTTATCAATCCAGTATTGGCTACTTCACATCATTTGTGGAAAATAGAATGCACATAAAAATTTTATTCATGCAGTGTAACATGTAATGTTTTCGCCTTTTTCCCCAATTATCTATTTAATACCGACTCTTCCTATCTACACCATCTTCTCTTCCCTGTATTAGGCTTAAGACAACAGGGCGTAGATATGCCAATTTAACCTTCCATCCACTCGCCCCTTTCACACCACCACACACACTCCCTTTCAATTAGAACACTCTTTATTTCCTTAATATATTTCTGTGTTGTTATTTCTAGTGCTACCATCCATTTCACCCTCTACCCCTTATCGTACCCTTTACCCATTGCTTCCATCTATCCCAATAATGTACACGGTTTCCTCTTTTTTTTTTTTTTTTTTTGTATATGTTCTTCATTCACAATTGCTTTATCTACTTCTTTAACCCAGTTTTATAACGATGGGGGGTTTACCGCTACCCAGTTTTGGGCGATTAATTTTCGTGCAAGGAATAGGCACCTGATTATTGGTATTTGCTTTTTATATGGCATCTTATCTTTTGCGATGTAGCCCACTATACACAGTTTTGGAGTATTTTCGAGCTCGATCTCAAATATTTCGTTTATTGTTTTCCATTATTGCTGTCCAATATCTATACAACTTTGGACATCTCCAAAACATGTGTATTAAGTTGCTATTCTCTTCCCCACATCTCGGGCATTTTGGGTCCGGTCTATAGCCAATTCTAAAAAGTCGCAATGGCATGTGGTAGGCCCTGTGTATAAGCATCAAGTGTGAAACTCTGGGATGGCGACAGAGAAACTAGTGGACACATCTCTAGGATCCTCATCCATTGTTCTTCCGTGATTCCACCCACATCTCTGTCCCATTTCTCCCGACTTGTTTGTTCCTTGGCTACATTCCTTATGCCCTCACTTATTTGTCCGTAGATTTCTGTTATAACCCCCTTTGCTTGTATTTCGTTAATTTAGTCATTTTATTTAATTCACACCATTCTAGTCTTGTACTATTAAACTGACTCTCCAGTGCATGTTTTAGCTGCAGATATGTATAGAAAGACTTATTAGTTACCCCGTACTCTTCTCGTAGTTCTTGAAATGTTTTTGTTTTCCTCTTTGTACAGCTGGGTAAGCCTTAACACTTCTTCACCTGCCCATTCTCTATTGCGTTCTATTTTTAATATTTCTTGTAAATTATTATTGTCCCATATTGGGGAGTAGCTTGTAAATCCTTGGTATCCCAATGCTTTCTTTATTTCATCCCATATCTTAATAATCAATTTACGAGTGGGGATCTCATGTGGGGTTTGCCCTGCCTCCAATACTTCTATACCAGCCTTATGTTTCGTTTCATCCGTTATTAGTTTCATATTCGTATCGCCACCCTCTTTGGTGTTGCAGCCCCTCAGGTGCACCGCCTGTGCCGCCAAGAAATAACTCCATGGGTGTGGTATCGCTAATCCACCCCTGCACCTGGGGGCGCTGCAGCACCCTCAGCCCAATCCTGGCCTGTCTCCCTTTCCATATTAATTCCCTAAATAATACCTCCACTCTCTGAAACCACCCCTTCACCACCCATACTGGTGATTTCTGCAGTGCATAGATCAGTTGGGGAAGCCAAATCATTATCAGATTGCATCTACCCGCCACAGACAGTGGAAGTCTTCTCCATACTCGACTCTTTTCTTTAAATTTCTTTAATAATTCCTCTAGGTTGTCTTTTATATAATGTCTTGGGTTTTTAGTGATATACACTCCTAGATATTTTATTTTATCTGTTTGTTGTATACTTTATACCCTTTTAAAGCCCTAACGTTTATTTAACCCCTTTTAGCATAGATTACGGTTAGCTATTTTGGTTATATTGTTTATCCAATTGTTTATATGTTGTTTGTCTATTTTATTTTATAGATCCTCACATATAGTGATTTTTGGGTTCTGTAATATATTTTCTGTTGGATCTCCTTAATAATTTCTTTAAATTTCTTTTCTCAGCTCATACCTCTTCTGAAGGTGACAGACACCGCCCATCTACGTTAGACTATTACTAAACCGAAGGGGTTGACTAGATACGTGACGTCTTTAGTGGTCATACCCACCACTTCCCCACCAAAGTCTCTCACCTCCATAATAAATCCCTTAATTATACCTTTCCCTCTGT
>BLSH010131315.1:94932-111025 GCA_018402905.1 Glandirana rugosa | reverse complement strand
CTGCGATATTTCAGCGGACATGTCGGACATTTTTGACACTTTTTTGGGACCAATGACAATATTCAGCGATCAGAAATGTAAATGTCCACTGATTACTGTATAAATGTCATTGGCAGTGAAGGGGTTAACCTGGGGGGGAGAGCTAGGGGTTAATAGTGTTCCCTGGGTGTGTTCTTACTGTGGGGGGGTTGGGCTAACATGGGCATGAGAGATCTAACTGATCCCAGTGACAGGGATCAGTAGATCTCTCATGCCCCACTGACAGGGCGGGGAACCGCCGTGTTTACATCCGCGGTTCCCCGTTCTTTCTCTGTTGCAGCTCATCGCGGCTCGCCGGCGGACATCGGGTCCGCCCGAGCCGCGGGCACACTCCCTAGGAGTGTGCGGCGGGTGTGCGCGCGTGCCCCCTGGTGGCCAAATGCGAATCGCCGTTTATTTACGGCAATTCGCGCAGCGCTCCCCCCACTGCCGCCGTGAAAAGACGGCGCGCGGTGGGGAAGCGGTTAAAGTTTTATGTTGCTATCTTGTCGGCATTTTTGGATGTTAGGTCTGCTAAGGATCCTTTAATTAGGAGATTTCTCTTGGCTAGAGCCAGGAATATGCCCAGAATTATCAGGCAGATAGCCCCTTGGGACTTGGTCATGGCCAAAAATATTGGCACCCCTGCATTTCTGTCAGATAATGTACCACTTCACCCAGAAAATTGTTGCAATTAGAAATGTTTAGGCATTCTCGTGTTTTTCTTTTGTTTGTATTAGTATGACCCAAAAAAATGGAGAAACAAAAAGCCAAATCTGACACATTCCACGCAAAACTCCAAAAATGGACTGGATAAAATTAATGGCACCTTCTCAAAATTGTAAGAAATAATTGCATTCCAAATTTATGATAATGTAATTTAATTACTCACCTGTATCAATTAACAGGTGCTGACAATATATAAATCACGCCAGCAACCAGTTAAAATGGTGAAAATTTGACTCAACCTTTCTGTTTTGTGTCTGTGTGCCACATGGAGCATGTAAAAAGAGCAGCAAAGAATTGTCTGAGAAGCCAAAATCCTTTTGGGAGAATCTGCTGTGGACAGACGAAACATGACAGCTTTTTGTAAATCATTTTACTTTTTATTTTTTAGAAAAAGAAATTAGTCTTTTAAAGAAAAGAATACAGTCCCTACAGTCAAATATGGTGGAGGTTCACTGATGTTTTGGGGTTGCTTTGCTGCGTCAGGCACTGGATGTCTTGACTGTGTGCATAGCATTATGAAATCTGAAGACTTCCAAAGAATTCTGGGGTGCAATGTAGGGCCCAATGCCAGATAGTTTGGTCTCTGTGAAAGGTCATGGGTCTTACAGCAGGACAATGACCAAAAGCACACGTCAAAAAGCACCCAGAAAGGGTTTAAGACAAAGCACTGGAGAGTACTGAATTGGCCAGCAATGAGTCCAGATCTAAATCCCATAGAGCACCTGTGAAGAGATCTCAAAACAGCAGTTGGGAAAAGGATCCCTTCCAACCTGAGAGACCTGGAGCAGTTGGTGAAACAGTGGTCCAAAATTCCAAGCAATTGATTTCTGTTATTTTCTCCAATGGGTACATTTTTGGAGTTTTGCATGGAATGTGTCAGATTTGGCTTTTTTGTTTCTTGAGAGTTTTTCTGAGACCCTTGTAAAAGCTTCCTTAACCACTTACCAACCGGAAGGTTTTGCAGCTTTAGGACCAGAGCACTTTTTGCGATTCGGCGCTGCGTCGCTTTGACTGACAATTGCGCGGTCGTGCGATGTTGTACCCAAACAAAATTTGTGTCCTTTTTTTCCCACAAATAGAGCTTTCTTTTGGTGGTATTTGATCGCCTCTGTGTCATTTCTTATCGCCGCTATAAACAAAAGAAGGGTGACCATTTTGCAAAAAAACCCAAATTTCTTACTTTTTGCTAAAATTCAAATCCAAAAAAAATATATAAAAAAACATTTTTTTTTCACCGTTTTTGGCCGAATTATATAATTCCTCATATTTGCGATAAAAAAAATTGCAATCGGCGTTTATTGATTGGTTTACGCAAAAGTGGCCGCGTTTACAGATAGTGAGAAATCATTTCTGGGGTTTTTATTTATTTATTTATTTTTTTTACTAGTAATGGCGGCGATCTGCGATTTTTAGCGGTAATGCGATATTGGGGGGGACGTGTCGGACCATTTTGACACTTTTTTGGGACCAATGACATTTATTCAGCGATCAGAAATTTAAATGTCCACTGATTACTGTATAAATGTCATTGGCAGTGAAGGGGTTAACCTGCAGGGGGAGAGCTAGGGGTTAATAGTGTTCCCTGGGTGTGTTCTTACTGTGGGGGGGTTGGGCTAACATGGGCATGAGAGATCTAACTGATCCCAGTGACAGGGATCAGTAGATCTCTCATGCCCCACTGACAGGGCGGGGAACCGCCGTGTTTACATCGGCGGTTCCCCGTTCTTTTCCCTGTAGCCGCTCATCGCGGCTCGCCTGCGGACATCGGGTCCGCCCGAGCCGCGGGCACACTCCCCAGGAGTGCGGCGGGGGCGCGTGTGCGCGCCCCCTGGTGGCCAAATGCGAATCGCTGCTTATTTACGGCGATTCGCGCAGCGCTCCCCGACTGCCGCCGTGAAAAGACGGCGCGCGGTGGGGAAGCTGTTAAAGCGGCGTTCCACCCAAAAGTGGACACGTTTTGTAGCTGCTGACTTTTAACTGGGTGAAACTCCGTTTTAATCACTTGCTGACCAGCCACCGTGGTTTGATGGCGGCAGGTAAGCTTTCCTGCGCAAATCTCAGTAGGTGTAGCGTGTATTGTGGGCGCGTGCCGCCGGAGGTGCGCTCGTGTGTTCACTGGCTAGCAGGGGAGCCAATCAGCGGGTGGGGCGGACTCTGTGATTGCTCCCCCGCAGTGACAGAATGGGGATCTGCGTGTGTAAACAAGGGGATTTCCGTTCTGACAAGGCAGAGGAGAGAGATTGTTTGTTCCCAGTAAATGGGAACCGCTATCTCTCTCCTCCCCCAGTCATCCCATCCCCCATACAGTCAGAACACAAACAGGGAACACATTTAACACTTTGATCGCCCCCTAGTGTTAACCCCTTCCCTGCCAGTGACATTTACACAGTAATCAGTGGCTATTTATAGCACTAATCATTGTATAAATGTCGATGTTCCCAGAAAAATGTCAAGTGTCCGATCTGTCCGCCGCAGTATTGCAGTCCCGCTAAAAACTGCAGATCGCCGCCATTACTAGTAAAAAAAATTATTAAAAACACCATAAATCTGTTCCCATAGTTTGTAGAAGCGATACCTTTTGCGCAAACCAATCAATATACTCTTATTGCGTTTTAAAAATTTTTTTTTTACCAAAAATATATAGAAGAATATATATTGGCCTAAACTACTGAATTAATGTGCTGATTTTTTTTTTTTGGGGTATGTATTTTAGCAAAAAGTAAAAAATGTTTTTTCTTTTTCAAAATTGTCGCTCTTTGTTTATAGCGCAAAAAATAAAAACCGCAGCATTGATCAAATACCTCCCAAAGAAAGCTCTATTTATGGGAAAAAGGACATCATTCTGTTTGGGTACGTCACACGACCGCGCAATTGTCAAATCGACGCAGTGCCGTATCACAAAAAATGGCCTAATTAGGAAGGGGACAAATCCTTCCAGGGCTGAAGTGGTTAAAGTTGGTGACTGAGGCCTCATGTACACAGGACTTTTTTTTACTTTTTTTCAGCAGATGTTTTCAGCTGCAGACGTTTTTTTCTACAGTCAATAAACCCTCCATGTTATCCTGTGTGTTCATGCACACATAGGCTGTTAGGAACTGTTTTTAGCAGTGGTGTTTTTGAGCTGTAAAAAAACCCCAAGACCAGAGGATTCTTTTGGACGTTTTTCAGCTGTAAAAACGTTCAAACGCCCAAAAACGTTGATCCTTAACGTTTTTGGGCGTTTTAGATCAATTGGAGAAAAAACAAAATGCCGGCCCTTTAAAAACGCGAAAAAACAGTGGCAGTATAATGCTGGTAAAAGCTGAAAAATATCCCTGATAAGCTACTGACGTTTTTTGTACGTTTTTTTTTTAAAGTCCTGTGTGCATGAAGCCTGAAGATTACCTTTCTTTTGGCCATCAGTTGGGTAGGAGGATTTCTGATTAGGAATTCCTCTTGCAAGGATCCTTTTTGAAGATTTTGGAGTAAAGTGTTGTCACTAAGCCAGACCCCTTATACTTGCCTAGAGTTTCTTTGGGTTTTCACTGATCTTAGGAAGTGATTCTACCTTGTTTTTGCAGTTCTCCCAGGAATAACAATCGCAAGTAGTGCTGGCATGAAGTGGGTAAGGAGAGTGGTGTGTCTTAGTCCCGATTAGTACATACACAACAACCATTTATAGCCCAAGGGACCTTTAAGAGTTCCACCTCAAAAATGTAAAGTGTAAGAAAACTTTGCTGGACCAAGCCTCAAAACTAACCCATAAAAGAGCACTTTTACATGTGGGAGATGTTTTTTCAGAGAATATGAATGCTAACACAAAAACATTTTTCACTCATTGTTAGTGTTTGGCTGAAGCCGTTTATTATCAACTGTGTTTACTCTCTTTAAATCCTAATGACAACAGAAACTACCCAAATTACCCTGATCAAGTTTATATACCCTGGTGATTTTGGCCTGATAACATGCTCACAAGTTGACACAAATGGCTATTAAATGTAACCATCCTCACCTTCGATCTGTTTGCCTATAATTAGTGTGTGTATAAAAGGTTGAGTTTCTGGGCTCCTGACAGACCCTTGCATCATTCATCCAGTGCTGCTGACGTTTCTGGATTCTGAGTTATGGGGAAAGCAAAAGCATTGTCAAAAGATCTGCAGGAAAAGGTAGTTGAACTGTATAAAACAGGAAAAGTATAAAAAGATATCCAAAGAATTGAGAATGCCAATCAGCCATGTTCAAACTCTAATCAAGAAGTGGAAAATGAGGGGTTCTGTTGAAACCAAACCACGGCAGGTAGACCCACTAAGATTTTATCCGCAACTGCCAGGAAAATTGTTCAGAATTCAAAGAAAAACCCACAAATAACTTCAGGTGAAATACAGGACTCTGAAAACATGTGGTGTGGCTGTTTCAAGATACACAATAAGGAGGCACTTGAAGAAAGATGGCGAAGGCAAGTCCCCAGTAGAAAGCCATTACTACGCTAAACAGCACAGAGGATCAGCCTCAAACCTTCTGGCACAAAGTCATTTGGAGTGATGAGACCAAAATTGGGCTTTTTGGCCACAACCATAAACGCTACATTTGGAGACGAGTCAACAACGCCTATGATGAAATGTAATGAGAAATGAGATGACAGCACTCTGGATTAGGCAGTGAAAGCAGGGAAGGCTTTATTGGAAAACTTACCGCACAGTGTAACAAAAGTCCATAATTCCAAAAAATGCACAAATATAAATCCAGTCGCAGATCAAACAGGTACAAGGTGAGATAGACGCGTTTCACGAATCTATGTTCGCTTAGTCATTATCTCATGATGGAAGGTACACCATTCCTACTGTGAAACGCAGAGGTGGATTGCTGATGTTTCAGGGATGTGTGATCTACAAAGGAACAGGAAATTTGGTCAAAATGGATGGCAAGATGAATGCAGTATGTTATAAAAAAATACTGGAGGAACATTTGCATTCATCCGCCAGGAAGCTGCACATGGGATGTACGTGGACATTCCAACATGACAATGCTCCAAAACACAATGCCAAGTCGACCAGTCATTGGCTACAGCAGAATAAAGTGAAGGTTCTGGAGTGGCCATCTCAGTACCCTGACCTCAATATCATTGATCCACTCTGGCTCAATGGGCAGAGGAATGGGCAGCTTTACCATCTGAGAAGATAGAGCCTCATCCACAAATACCACAAAAGACTTCAAGCTATCATTGATGTTAAATGGGGCAATACATGGTATTAAGAACTGGGGTGTGTAAACTTTTGATCAGGGTCATTTGGTTAGTTTCTGTTATTGTGATTTAAAAAGAGTAAACACAGTTGATAATAAATGGCTTCAGCCAAACACTAACCACAAGTGAAAGAAATGTTTTTGTGTTATTCGTATTCTCTGAAATATGGCCAAACAAAATCATAAATTCTTCCAGGGGTATGTAAACTTATGAGCAGAACTGTAAATGTATCAATACAGGTAAAAATATTTTGCCTAATGGAGAGATTTTTTCCCAAAACATGTCAGCTGTCAAACTCAGGGTCTAGTGCATCTCATGACCTGTGAGGACAGTGCCTTCTATGTGGGAAAAACATTTAGGCTACTTTCACACCGGGGCATTTTCTCTTACGCTCACTGACAGACGCAGCCCTCTTTGACGTGTGGGTTATATGCACATCCTACTAGGAGTTAACTAGGCAAAAAGAAAGCAAGCTGGCCCCTCCCAGGGGGCCGTCCTCTCTCTCTCTCCTATAACCCCCCTGCTCTGCTTAGCATCAGTTTTAATATGCTTAGTGCAAGGAGTTGACCTGGCTCCCTTATGGGACCTGCGGTTTATATTTTTTGCTACCGCTTTATTTTTTTCAAGCTATCTGATGAAGACTGCTATCAAGAAGCCGGCTGGGGCATAGAGGATAACTAGAATCTTGCACTTTCCCCAGCACGGCCGACCGATGCGAGCTAGTCCTATGCTGTGGCGGGACCGGCCGCATCGTGCCCGTTCCATGTGGGCAGCCAGTGGGTGACCCCCACTTACGCCTGGTGACCGGACTCGGTTCCTGTCCAGGGGCTTTGACCTGCAGTATCCCTTTCCGGCTAGGGAGGAAGGTCTGCGACCTTGTGGCTACCCGCTACGCCCGTCGGAGTGGTGAGTGACACCCCCCCCCCCCTAGGGGTGCGGAGGGGGGGTGCTGGGCGTATTTTAGCATTTTTCTGGCTGACCGGTGGAGGGTGACCACTGGGCTAGTGTCCTCCTGGGTGTCCTCGCCGCCCTCCCTTCCCCCGCTCCGCACCCCGTTTAAAACCGCATCTGTGCGTTTTTATACCGCCATGCGGCGATCAGCCGCCATTTTGCCGTAGCCGCAACCATTTTACTGAGGGTCTCCCTCTAGTGCCAGCGGCGGCCATTTTGCGGTAGTCGCGGCCTGCACACAGGCTTTGGCCTCTTGTGGATGATCTCGGTGGCCATATTGGATGTCCCTGGAGCAGTGTAAAACGTGCTGCTGCCGTTGTACTTTCCTTTTCGCTTGGGACAGCGTGGCTGACTACTGACGGCGCTTCTTACTGGCGGTCCTATAAGCACTCCTGCTGGGAGCAGCACGGTGGGCACAAAACAGCAAATATAGCTGGGCTCTCCCTGGGGTGTGGTAGCAGTGGGTACAGTCCTCCTGGGGTCTCCCTGGCGTTCTGTGGGGCTGCATTGTGGGGGTGTCAGATCATTTTTCTAATTTTGACTGTCAGTTTCGGTGGTGTGATGACAGATGATCCTGCAGGCCCTTCTGGGGAGGAGTCAGCGGCAGCGCAGCCTGCGCTGGGGGCCCTGGTGTCCCTGGACCAGCTGAGGGCCGTGTTTGGGAAATTTCTTCCCCGTGTGGGAATGAGCAACGCTCTGGGGGCCCCTAAAAAACGCCCGCCTCCCCCTTGTTCCTCAGGGGAAGAACCCGAACCGGAATTGGCTTTGAGGGTCACGGGGACCCCCGTGGAACTCTGAGGGTGAACTGGTTCCCTCGGGCGGCGAAGAGGACCAGGGGGGCTCAGTTGCGTGCGAAAAAGCGCTGGTGACCGCACTGATTTCTAATATCAGTGCGTCCTTGCGACTGGACCAATCAGGGGAGTCGCAAGCGTCCGCATATGTTTGCGGATCTGCTAGGCCACCTAGGTCACCAAAAGCTTATCCTTAAGATCAGTTTTTTGACCATTTGGTCTATCAGGAATGGCAGCGTCCGCAAAATTCCTTCGCTCTACCAAAATGCTTTGCTATACGCTATCCCTTTGAGGATAGTTTCGTGAAGAAGTGGGCATCCCCCACAGTGGACCCTCCATTGGCTCGCCTTAACAAGGCAACGACCATTCCGTTGGAAGCATACCCTTCGTTTAAGGACCCAGCCGATAGGCGGTCAGAGGCAGTGTTCAAGGCTCTCTTCCTGTTGGCAGGAACAGCATGCAGCCGGCCCTGGCGGCGCAATATCTGTCTGAATGTATGGCAGAGCTGCAGTATGATTTGGACTGCGGCAGGGCGCTGGAAGCGTCACAGAAGGCAGACCATTTGTTTCAGGGTATTTGGTACCTGTGTGATGCAGCTCTGGACCTGCTTCCCATGTTGTCAAAGATGTTGGTTTTTGCAGTCATTATCAGGCGAGTACTCTGGCTACGTTCGTGGTCGGATGATGTCCAAAAAAGGTCTTGTGGATCTTCCCTTTCAGGGTGGCCGTCTCTTTGGGCCACAGTTGGATGAAATCATCAAGGATTTCACTGGGGGGAGAGTACTTTCCTTCCGGAGCCCAGGCGACGGGAGTTCCGCCGCAAGCAGGGACCTGTCTCTTCGGGTCAGAAGAGGTTTTTTCGTGCAAGCAGGGACCGGTCTCTTCGGGTCAGAAGAGGTTTTTTCGTGCCCCTGGCGCAGCGGGCAAGGGGTCAAGGCCCGGCAAGCCTGCTGCAGGGGCCGGTAAGTGACCCTGACAGGGCAAGAATGAAAAAACAGAGGACAAGCCCTCCTTTGCATGATGGGTTGCCCCCACCTGACCTTCGGGCGGGGGGGACGTCTTCTGGGGTTCGCAAGACAGGTGGACTGACCGCATTTCCGACCGTTGGGTGCAGGAAGTGCATCAAGTTGGTGGCCCCGGTGCTGGCGCTACTGAGGCAGAGGGGAATTGCGGTGGTAGCATACCTCTACGACCCGCCCTGGGAGCGGAGTCTGCTTTGGCTCTGGAGGAGAATGTGGCTATCACCATTACCTCGTTAAAGGACTTCGGCTGGCTGATCAGTCTGCAGAAGTCGACGGTGACGCCGTCCTGTCGCCTGGAATATCTGTGTCTGATTCTGGACACGGAGCAGGCGAAGGTGTTCCTACCTCCGGCCAAGTTACTGACACTGCAAGCAGCGGTGCGAACCCTGCTGTCACGCCGGTTGTCCTCCTTACGGTTTTGTATGAGGGTGTTAGGGCTCATGGTTTCAGCCTTCGAGGCGGTACCCTACGCCCAGAGTCACACTCTGCTCCTTCAGCGAGCGATTCTGTCGCGGTGGGACAAGTCTCCACTGTCCCTAGACCAGTTGATCAGATTTGATTCTCAGACCAGAGGGTCGTTGACATGGTGGCTTCGGGCCCCGCCACTAACGATGTCTTTTCTTCCCCTGAATTGGTCGATAGTCAAGACGGACGCCAGCCTTTCGGGCTGGGGGGTCCTGGGGCAGTTGTCTGCTCAGGGCCGCTGGTCGGCGCAGGAATCTCGTCTTCCGATCAATGTGCTGGAGCTGAGGGCGATCAGGCTCTGCCTCTCCCACTGGACAGTAAGGTTGTGCGACCTCCCAGTTCGGGTTCAGTCGGACAATGCCACGGCAGTGGCATACGTGAACCATTAGGGCGGAACGAGGAGCTCAGCAGCAGCTGCGGTAGCGACTCTCATTCTGCGATGGGCAGAACTTCACGTGCCGGTAATCTCCGCCTTCTACATTCCGGGCGTAGAGAATTGGCAGGCGGACTTCCTCAGTCGCCAGGCGCTGGATCAGGGGGAATGGTCCCTCCATCCAGAAGTGTTCAGCCAGATTTGCCACAAGTGGGGCACGCCAGATGTGGACCTCATGGCGTCTCTATTCAACCACAAAGTGAAAACTTTTGTGTGCAGGAGAGACCCGTTGGTGGTCGCCACGGATGTGCTGGTAGCGCCTTGGGGTCGGTATCGCCTATCCTCCCATCTAGTTTCTACCGTGGCTACTGTGCAGCGTGGAAGCGGAGGACGCTGGAAGCATCGCAGAAGGCAGACCATTTGTTTCAGGGTATTCGGTACCTCTGTGATGCAGCTCTGGACCTGCTTCCCATGTTGTCAAAGATGTTGGTTTTTGCAGTCGTTTTCAAACGAGTTCTCTGGCTACGTTCGTGGTCGGATGACCACACGTCCAAAAAAGGTCTTGCGGATCTTCCCTTTCAGGGTGGCCGTCTCTTTGGGCCACAGTTGGATGAAATCATCAAGGAGTTCACTGGGGGGAAGAGTACTTTCCTTCTGGAGCCCAGGCGGCGGGAGTACCGCCGCAAGCAGGGACCTGTGTCTTCGGGTCAGAAGAGGTTTTTTCGTGCCCCTGGCACAGCGGGCAAGGGGTCGAGGCCCAGCAAGCCTGCCGTAGGGGCCGGTAACCGACCCTGGCAGCGCAAGAACGAAAAGACAGAGGACAAGTCCTCCTTTGCATGATGGGTTGCCCCCACCTGACCTTTGGGCGGGGGGATGTCTTCTGGGGTTCGCAGACAGGTGGACTGCCCACATTTCCTACCGTTGGGTGCAGGAAGTGGTGTCCTCTGGGTACAAGATAGAGTACAGTACTCTTCCCCCAGACAGGTTCTTCCCATAGAACTTGAGACTCCCTCAGGGGCGTCGGGAGGCCCTCTTAAGGGCTGTTCAGGCACTCTCCGACCAGGGGGTGATCGTGCCAATACCTCAGTTGGAGAGGTTTCACGGTTTCTACTCGAACCTATTCGTGGTCCCCAAAAAAGGGGGGGGGGTGAGTCAGGTCAGTTCTGGACCTAAAGGCGCTAATCCACTTTGTGGGAGTGCGAAAATTTCGGATGGAATCCGTCCGTTCGGTCATGGCCGCCCTGTACCAAGGGGACTTCATGGCGTCCCCTGGATATCATGCTCCAATACAGAGACCTGGCTAGGAGGGACATTGGGGACTGCAAAGCCTCTGATTGAACATACACAAGATTTTTTGGGGGGTTTGCAGCCTGTTTGGGTAAGAGGGAGGATTTTGGGAAAGTGCCTTTCGTGAAGTCTGGCTAATGCATCGGAGCGAATTAGTTGAGAGGGTTGGCCATGGGGATAGACAAGGGCTGTAATGACATCTTGTTGAAATTTGAGATAGCTTAGGGAACTTTGGGTTCCCTTAGAAAAAATAATATAGGAATTGAACAGGGCTAGTTGCATCAAATAAATGGCGACTTTCTTGTACCAAAATAGTGATCTTCTGGTGGCCAAGTAGGGCTGCATCAGCTGGTAGTTCATATCCACCCCCCCCCCATGAAAAGGTTATACTCGTGCACACACTTTGGCTTCTGGACAAGACCTCTTCTTGTCTGCAGTGCCACCAAGGTGTTATTGTGGAAAGGATGTGGACATTTTTTTTTTTTTTTGTGTCTCAACTTCAGGGCTAGTACCTCTTCATTCTGCTTACTGGTCATTTCCCCCTTCTTCATTATCTTGGTGACTAGTCTCTGTGGGAAGCCTTTGCGGTTGGTCCATGCTGTCCCACAGGCCACAGTCTTCTTTCGGTACAGATGGCGGAAAAGTGGGAGACTCGTGTATAAATTGTCTATGTATAGGTGGTAACCCTTCCCAAGCAATGGTTTGATCAGCTGCCAGACAATTTTGCCACTTGTTCCCATATATGTAGGGCATCCAGGGGGGTTTAGCTGTCTGTCCTTTCCCTCATAAAGTTTAAAATCATATGTGTAACCTGTGACCCTGTCACATGCGTTGTAAATTTAGACCCCATGTCTGGCTCTTTTACTGTGAAGTGTACTAGGGATTCTTCTACACAAATATTTATATCAGGGGTAAACACCTGCTTGAAGATGGAGCAAAAAAAATGTATTAGTGGCCGAATTTTGAATAACTTATCATAATCGGGATGATTTCGAGGGAGGCACTGGGCATTATCATTAAAATGTAAAAACCTCATCATCTCGTAATGGGTTCTGGGCATCAAAGAGGAGTAAACTGGCATGTGTGGGATAGGATGGGTAGACCAGTAGGCATGAAGTTCATTTTTTTTTCTTTGTCAGTCCCATGTTGACGGTTAGGCCAAGAAATATTTTAAACTCTTCCACATTGAGGGGTTTCCACACATAAGGGCGGGCATACGAAGAATCTGGATTCCTGGCTGGCGCACAGATTACACTGTTCCACAATGTAATTTAGGAGATCATCAGTAAAAAATAGAGAGAAATAATAAATTGGGGTTTCATTTTCCGATTGCATCTGAGGGCCTGGCTGGGCTGTAAAAAGAGGCATTGCAGGTTCTACTGAAGCAGTGGGCAGCCATGTAGGTTACAGCAGAAGATCTGGGAGGATATCATGGACCCTGCCTTTTTGATGGGATGCCCCGTTGCTAACATCTGGCCAATCCTCTGTGCTGGCCACTGCAGGGCAACTCGCAGAACTACTGGTGGATGCCTGCCTATCCTGGAGTGCTGCGCTACTGGTGGATGC
This sequence comes from Glandirana rugosa, assembly GCA_018402905.1. Lineage (NCBI taxonomy): Eukaryota > Metazoa > Chordata > Amphibia > Anura > Ranidae > Glandirana > Glandirana rugosa. The sequence goes on along the minus strand of BLSH010131315.1, from coordinate 98,603 downwards.
CTGTCTATTAACCTGGAGTGCTGCGCTGCTGGTGGAGCCTCCATATTTATTGTGCTGCTGGTGGATGGCTGCTCATTTCTCCTGAGCCTCTGTTATGATTCTGTAGTCCTCTGTTTCCATTTCAGAGCCACTGTTCTCTGCTGGCTCAGACACTATCCGAGTCTGATGGAGAGAGTTCCCCGCTACTCTCGTCGGACATACTCTGGAGTATCCGGAGAGCCTCCTCACTGCTAAATAATCTTTTAACCATGTGGACAGATGTGCACAGATGTTGAACACTGGGATGTGGCAGATTATTACGGACAGATGTGGCAAATTATTATGGGAAGATTATGATGGGCAGATGTGCGCAACTTTCTGTCTGAATGGAAATGTTCCTCCAGTATTTTTTGATCAATTTTTACCAAATTTCCTTTGCCTTTGTAGCTCACACATCCACAAAACATCAGCGATCCACCTCCGTGTTTCACAGGCCTTATTGACTCCTCTCCAAATGTAACGTTTATGGTTGTGGCCAGAAAGCTCAATTTTGGTCTCGTCACTTCAAATTACTTTTGTGTTAGAAGGTTTGAGGCTTGTCCCTGTGCTGTTTGGCGTATTGTAAGCTGGATACTTTGTGCAATTTGCATAGTAATGTCTTTCTTCTGGCGACTCGACCTTGCAGCCCATCTTTATTCAAGTGCCTCATTATTGTGCATCTTGAAACAGCCTCACCAGATGTTTTCAGAAAGTCCTGTATTTCACCTGAAGTTATTTGTGGGTTTTTCTTTGCATCCTGAACAATTTTCCTGGCAGTTGTGGTTAAAATTTTAGTTTGTCTACCTGACCATGGTTTGGTTTCACCAGAACCCCTCATTTTCCACTCCTTGATTAGTTTGAACACAGCTAATTGGCATTCTCAATTCCTTGGATATCTTTTTATATTTTCCTTTCCTGTTTTATACAGTTAAACTACCTTTTCCATTTGACAATTCTTTTGCTTTCCCCATGAATCCAGAAATGTCAGTGCAGCACTGGATGAAAGATGCAAGGGTCTGTCAGGAGTCCAGAAACTCATTGATCTTTTATACACACACACTAATTACAAGCAAACAGATCACAGGTGAGGATGGTTACCTTTTAATGGCCATTCAAACCTCTTTGTGTCAATTTGTGTGCATGTTATCAGGCCAAAATCGCCATGTAAACTTTTGATCAGTGTCATTTGGGTAGTTTCTGTTGTCATTCTGATTTAAAAAAGTAAACACAGTTGATTGATAATAAAGGGCTTCAGTCAAACACGAACCATGAGTGAAACAAATGTATTTGTGTTATTCATATTCTCTGAAAAATGGTCAAGAAATTGTAAATTCTGCCAGGGTATATAAACTTGTGAGCACAACTGTATCTCTGGAGTATATCCCCTTTTTATGCATGCTAATCTGCTGGCTTTGGTAGCTGCAGCTTGACACTGCATGCTGTTGCTCAATCTGTCTTCTACTAGGACCCCTAGATCCTTCTCCATCCCTAAAGCCCCTAGGGGTTCTCCCCCTAATGAGTAACTTGTGTTTCTATTTTTACCACCCAAGTGCATTACCTTACATTTTTCAATGCAAAACTTCATTTGCCATGCATTAGCACACTTCATTAATATATTCAGGTCCTCTTGTAACGTTTCTATATCCTGCTGTGTTGTTCCAAAATCCTTTTTGGAATATGGCTGTAACATAACAAAATGTGGAAAAAGTGAAGAACTGAATACTTTTCGGATGCACTGTATATGTAGCACCTGTGAACAGTTAACCACTCCCTTTAATTAGCAGACTGAAGGAAGGAAAAAGAAATGCTGTTTAAAAAGTGACAAAGTACTGGTCACAGTTAAGACTGAGAATGGAGCACTGACCTCATCCACTAGGTAGTGTTGCATGCGTTCTGCCCCCTTTCTTCCACCTTTCAGCATTAATGATGCACTTTTCTCTTGCTGCTCCTGCTTCGAAAAAAAAGGCTTTGTGGATCATTTGGTTCTGTTAAACTGGTCGCCTACATCGTCTTGCTCACCTCCAGGCACCTGTGACCCTCATTAGATCATCTGCCCGGCCCCGTCAAAAACCTGCACAGCACTCAAACTTGAGTGAAAATGTGTCCCTTGCACTGGAGCAGGACCCAGTTTTCATACTGGTCTCGGCATCCGGTTGTAGCTCTATTTCAGCCATGCAACATGAGTTTTATTTGATAAAAGCTGAATTTTTTACATCAGTGTTATAATTCCGACAAATCATGGCCTTAATTCAGCCATCTTGGCCCAGACCTCAAAGTGCGCCAACAGTTTGTCACATTGCCTTTCAGCCTGCCTTTTGCTTCCAGGGTGTTCACAAAGATCTTAGCACCCATGATTCTGGATGCATCCCAGTTAAAGGTGTTTCTTCAAGAAATTTCCCCCTCTCAGAACATGACAGTGGAGATCCCAAAGAAACTCCACAGTGAGATTTGCTAGGCATGCACCGAAATTTCGGCATTTTCGGCAAGTGGCCGAAAGAAAAAAAAAATGCAGATAATGAAGCCGAAAAAAAGGGGCGGGTCGCCCCACCCCACCGGGTGCCGCACGTGTGTCTTCCTGGCAGTCCTCCCCTCCCCTCCCCTCCCTCCTCGCGATCTCTCGCTGTGTCTTGGAGCTGGATTAAATCGCTGGGCAGCTCTGTAACAATGTCCCGCCTCCTAGGCAGCCTCTTGTGATAGCCGGCATAATGATCCAATGCCAGGAATCATTGTGCCATGTGTCAGAGGAGGCTGTCTAGGAAGTACATTGTTACGGAGCTGCCCGGTTATTTAATCCAGCTCCGTGACACAGCGTGAGATCGTGCTAGCAGGCAAAGACATTCAGGGCTGATCCTGGACACCACAGACACTGGGAGGGAGGGGGGCGGCGGGGGTGCATCTAGTAAATCAAGCCATGCTGAAATTAGATGCCGGTTACCTGAAAACCCATCCACTTGCTCCTCTCCTCCCCCCTCCTTCCTCCGATGGCTGCTCTGTCCTCTGGTATTTGTATGTGTGTCACTGTGTGCAGGTGACTGCGTCCACATCACCCCCAGAATGTCTGCAGTCTGCCCTTAGCAACTCCAAACACATCCTCTCTGCCACCCCCCCCCCCCCCCCCCTGCTGGTCTGTGAAAGAGGTGAGTGGAAAGGTTAAAGCAGCCAAGCAGAAAGCCACACTGATATACTGCTCAGCATTCCAAGTGACTAAACACTTTCACTGACACCCTGTATTTTTTTTTCTCTTTCACCTCTCTCTCCCTTCTCTCTCTCCCTTCTCTCTCTCCCTTCTCTCTCTCCCTTCTCTCTCTCTCTCTCTCTCTCTCTCCTCTCTCTCTCTTCCTTCTCTCTCTCTTCTCTCTCTCTCTCTCTCTCTTCTCCCTCTCTCTTCTCCTTCTCTCTCTCTCTCCCCCCCTCTCTCTCCTTCTCTCTCTCCCTCTCTCTCTCTCTCTCTCTCTTCCCTCTCTCTCTTCCCTCTCTCTCTTCCCTCTCTCTCTTCCCTCTCTCTCCACTTTCTCTTTTTTTTTATGTCCCACAGTCACTTTCACAAATCAGTGAACCTTACGACTCGTCATATAGTCACACCGAAAGACGAACCGACGAAATTGGAAAGGTGAGTGGAGAAAGTGTCTGGTCGTCCCCCCCCCCCCCCCCCC
>BLSH010131315.1:81380-93319 GCA_018402905.1 Glandirana rugosa | reverse complement strand
CCCTTCTCTCTCTCTCTCTCTCCCCCTTCTCTCTCCCTCTTCTCTCTCTCCCCTCTCTGGCTCTCTCCCTTCTCTCTCGCTTCTCTCTCGTGCTCTCTCTCCTTCTCTCTCTTCTCTCCCTTCTCTCTCTCTCTCTCAGCTGCATTGATCTCTTGTATCATGTCTCCTGTACCATGTCTGCAGTCTCTGACCCTCTACTCTACCATGTCTGCAGTCTCTGACCCTCTACTCTACCATGTCTGCAGTCTCTGACCCTCTACTCTACCATCTCTGCATTCTCTGACCGTCTACTCTACCATGTCTGCATTCTCTGACCGTCTCTCCTGTATCATGTCTGCTAGAGGTGCACCAAATGGAAAATTTACCAATGCTATTAGCAATGTGTTTAATTAAGAGACTGCAGACATAATACAAGAGATGGTCAAAGACTGCATTTTTGTTTAGCTTTTCTTGCACTAAAGGTACCAATAATGGCCAACAATAAATTCATATTAATTTAAATTGATATTAATTAAAAGTGGAATATAATACAACTATATATAAAAAATATAAATATTTTTTAAAAACTGTCATTTTCGGTATTGGTTTTCGGCCTAGTGCATCCTTCATTTTCGGTATCGGTTTCGGCACCAAAATTTGCATTCGGTGCACCAATAAGATTTGCCATGTGTCTCCTGGGTAAAATGGTCCTCCTATGTATGAGGCAGTACTTTTTGCCCCATTCCATTAAAGAACTCTGGTTAAACTAAACCATTCTTTCAGCATGGAAGCTCTTTCCCTGGAACTACCAATGCTGTTGTTCAAAGTGCTTGCCATAGTGGATCACCACTTTCCCTTCCGTACAGTTGGAAAGTCTTTTCAACAGATGCATGTCTGTCAAGCTGGAGAGGAGTCTTTCAATCCTTGATAGCTCAAGGAACATGGTTAAGAGAAAAAGCCACACTCCACAACAACTTCTTGGATTTCAGAGCAGTCAGGCTGACCCTCCAGCACCCGGCTCACCTTCTAAAGGATGCCCATTTTGGGTACATTCAGACAATGCCACCACAGTGGAATATAGCAACCATCAAGGGGAAAACAAACCGGAGGAAGCAAAACAAACCCGATTCTATCATGGAATTTCACTGCCCAACAATATCTGCAGTCCACATCGCAGAAGTGGATAACTGGCAGTCGAACACTCGGCTACTGCCATTCGGACCAGTAGGAAAGGTCTCTTCATCAAAGTTGTTCAATTAGTTATGTAAAAAATGGGGACTCTGGGTGTGGACATCCTAGCCTCCAGATACAAAAAAAGGGGACATTTTTTGTTGTTGTATCTATACCCAGGGATCTGGCTTCAGATGCTCTAGTTATCACATTGTCTCCGTTTACGATAATTTATGGCTTCCCTCAACTGAGCGTGCTTACACCTTCTCCACAAAATAGAACACGATTGTCGTACTTCACCCGGTGCGTGCATAGTCCATTCAAATCCAAATATTACTCTGTGCCTTTCATTCTTTCTTTTCTGCAAACAGGCCTTGACTAGAATCTATCTCTTAGCACCCTGAAAGAGCTACTATTGACCATATTTATCCTTTCAAAGGCCTTTGGCTTTGAATTCCCTTTATAGAAACTGGTTATTCAAGTATGTCTACATTGCGTGGAGGCATTAGAGTGTAACTAAAAGCTACTGCTTCCATTAGATGGATTCTTTTTTGTTATTTCCACAGGTCTTCATAAGGGGCACCCGCATCAAAATCCACCATTGCATGGGTGATGAAGGAATTGGAGCCTATGCTCAAAACAAATACCTCCTCCCTCTCTGTTACCTATTAGCTGTTGGAGTATCCTGGTTCTTTAGTCTCCAAACCAACCCCTGTTGCTCAACTGTCTCTACCTGTTCTTCTGTTTATACTTTTTTCAAAGTTTTACCAAGTGGATGTCCAGTCATCATCTGCGGCTGCAGCTTTCAGTAGCAAAGGTTTTGCAGTGGCCCTCTGAACCTGAGGTTGACCCCTGTGTCTTGGGCCTTTTTGCATAGTTCTTTTGCCTTGTTGCCTGCCCTTGTATTCACTGCTTGGGAATTTCCCATGGTGTATCAATATGTTGCCAGTGTCATGTACTGTATGGTTTAAGATCATAGGATTTTTAGACTTGTTTGTAAATTCCATATCTTGAAGTACAAGCCACAGGTCACGCTCCCTAAACTCTTGTTACTCTGCATTACTTGCCATAAAACTGAAAACTTAGACTTGGGTAAGGTTATGGAGAGGGGGCATGTTCATCCAAAAGCTTGCCAGTGTCTAATCACATGAAGGTATGAGCCTTTAAACCCTTGGTGTATGTAAAGGTTACCTGTGTTGAATGGGGTTTCCTTCTACTGTGGATGCAAGGTCCTGAAAAGCTGTGTGGCTGCCAGTGGAAGTAAAGATCTTCAAGGAGAGCTGAGGGGGAGCATGCTGTAGGTGGTTGTTTAACCACTTGCCATCCATGCCAATTCTGGCACTTCTCCCCTACAGGGAATAAAATGGCGGTTGGTGCAACTTTTTATATCATTCAGTAATTTTTTTTCTCTTTCGTTCATTGACGGATGCAGCATCTCTATATTACGCCTGGGTTATGCCACCTTTCACTAGGAGTGGACTAGGCAGAACTTCAGTTCAACTAAAAAGCAGACACAGCCCCTCCCAGGGGGCGGTTCTCCCTGGTATAACCCCCCACCAGCCAGCTCAGCCTTCAGTCTTTTTCTGCCTAGTGCAAGGAGTTGGACAGGCCTCAAGCTGGAACCTGTGGTTCCACAATTTTTTTCTTTTTTAAAAGAAGTTTTTTCTTTTCTTCTGATGAAGACTGCAATCAAGTAGCCGACTGGATGACAAGCTGGATAAATATAGATCCAGAGAGTCTCCCCAGCTCGGCCAATGGACCGAGCCAACCATAGCTCCACGCTGGGTCGGCCGTGTCAGGCCCTGTTCCGTGCAGGGCGGCCTGCGGGTTAAATGTCCCGCCAGCACGCGTAAGACCGGGCATTCAGGTCCGCGTCACGGGTGTCGCTCGGCCAGCAGTTCCCACTCTAGGAATAGGCAGGTCTGTCTCGGGTGGGATACCCGCTCCACCCGTCTGGATGGGTAAGTCCCCCCCCGACCGGGGCGCGGGGGGGCTGGCGGGTTTCCCCCCACTACCTGGGGTATCTGGCGGCAATCCCTCCTCCATCCCTATCCCCCATCCTCCACCCTTATGCCTCGGTCTGCCTGCGCTGCAAAAAAAAAAAATTTTTTTTTTCTTTTTATCCCTGGAGGGCTGGTATCGCCACTGGGGGGGGGGGGGGCCTGGAGGGGTTTCCTACCCCCCGTCGCTTCGGCGGCCTCTTTGTGCCGCGGTCGGTGCCATTTTGCTGAAGCCGGCCGCATGTTTTCATACGGCCGCTATTTTGCTGGAGTCGCCTGCTTGTTTTGGCCTCTAGTGTGCACGTCGGCTGTGCATTAAAGGCTTTGGCTGGAGGGATGGGCGGTCCCTGAGCGCTTCCTGGTCCGAGAACACATGTGAAGACACTGGCCAAGGCCATGTTTGTCTTGACTGGGTCGGCCATGCGGTCGACGCTAGCGTCAGCGCTTGTGGCACAAGCTCTGACGGAATGGGCTGTGGTGTTGCATCGTGATTTGAGCGAATCGCATGTCCCACCTGAAACCGTGGAGCTGGCTGAACAGCTCACCCAGGGGCTCAGGTATCTCTGTGATGCGGCCCTGGACATAGCTCCCATACTGTCAAAACTGTCCGCCTTCGCTGTAGTGATTAGGCGTATACTCTGGTTGAAGTGCTGGTCTGGTGACCAGGCGTCAAAGAAGGCACTTACTGACTTGCCTTTTCAGGGAGGGAGCCTCTTCGGAGCTTCTCTGGATGAGATCATCAAGGATCTCACAGGTGGGAAGAGTACCTTTCTTCCCGAGCCTAAGAGGGGTAAGGAGCCTCGTCGCAGACCGGGCCCCTCGTTTTCTGGTCAGAAAACGTTTTTTCGTGTCCCCCGTTCGGCGGGCAAGGGTGGTAAGCCCTCCAAGGCTGCTGCAGGAGGTCAGAAACGACCGTGGCAGCATAAGCAAAAAAGGTCGGATGGGAAGCCCTCCTCCGCATGATGGGTTTCCCCCGCCTGTCGCTCGGGTAGGGGGTTGCCTGCTGGAGTTTGTGGAACAATGGACCTCTCAAATTTCAGATTCCTGGGTGTGCGAGGTGGTCTCCACGGGATACAAGATAGAATTCTGTGCCATGCCTCCAGACAGGTTCTTTGCCTCCAATATGAGGCTTCCCCCAGGGCGACGGTTGGCCCTGCTGGGGGCCGTGCAGGATCTGCTCTACAAGGGGGGTGGTTGTGCCGGTGCCGACCACGGAACGTTTCCATGGTTTTTACTCCAACCTGTTTGTGGTCCAAAAGAAGGATGGGGTCACGCCCATTTGGGATCTGAAGGCGCTCAACATTTAAGGCGCGTAAATTCAGGATGGAGTCAATCCGCTCGGTGGTAGTGGCCCTTCGCCAGGGGGACTTGCTAGCATCCTTGGATATCAAGGATGCGTATCTGCATGTCCCAATCTGTGTCTCACACCGTTTTCTATGTTTCATGGTGGGCGTTCACCACTACCAGCTTGTGGCCTTGCCATTCAGCCTGGCCTCGGCCCCCAGGGTTTTCATCAAGCTCTTGGCCCCGGTGTTTGCTCTATTGCAACAGAGGGGCATTGCAGTTCTGGCATATCTGGACGACCTACTTCTGCGGGCAGGGTTGTCCTCAGCTCTGAGCGACAACATAGCCATCACACTGCACACCCTGCAGGAGTTTGGATGGGTGATCAATCGGCCAAAGTCGGTGTTGACTGTCACACCGCCTGGAGTACCTGGGTTTGACCTTGGACTCGGCCAGGGCAAAAGTTTTTTTCCCTTCAGGAAAACTGCAGATGCTGCAGCAGGCAGTGAGGTCTCTTCTGGCATGGAAGTGACTCTCTCTGAGGGTCCTGGGGCTCATGGTGTTCACCTTCGAGGCGGTTCCGTATGCCCAGAGTCATACCCGGTCCCTGTAGCGCTTGATTTTGCTGCAGTGGGACAAATCTCCTCTATCCCTGGATCGCCTGGTCAAGCTGGGCTGCGAGGCCAGGTCCTCTCTAATTTGGTGGTTTAGGGCCTCGGCCCTGAAGGAGGGGAAGTCCTTCCTCCCCAAGATGTGGTCCGTGGTGACCACAGATGCCAGTCTAAGTGACGAGGGGGGGGGGGGGGGAGACCTGGGGTTGTTTTCAACCCAGGGCTGTTGGTTTCGGGAGGAAAGTCTGCTCCCAATCAGTGTGCTGGAACTTCGGACCATCAGGTATTGCCTCTCCCAATGGTCGGGAAGGCTGCCAGGGCGCCCTGTCAGAGTCCAGTCGGACAATGCCACGGCCGTGGCATATGTGAACCATCAGGGCGGAACGAGAAGCTTGGCGACAGCATCGGAAGTGGCTCACATTCTGAGGTGGGCAGAGCTTCACGTGTCGGCTCTCTCCGCCGTGTACATTCCGGGCGTAGAAAATTGGCAAGCGGATTACCGCAGCCGACAGAGGTTGGATCAGGGAGAGTGGTCCCTGCATCTGGATGTGTTACGACAACTTTGCCAAAAGTGGGGCGCTCCAGACGTAGATCTGCTGGCATCCAGGCTCAATTGAAAGGTTCAGACCTTTGTGAGCAGAGCAAGGGATCCACTGGCGGATGCCCTTGTAGCTCCGTGGAGCCAGTATCAGCTCATCTATGCTTTTCCCCCTCTCAAGCTGATTCCGCATCTATTGCGCAGGATAGAGATGGAGGGGATTCCAACCATTCTGGTGGCTCCGGATTGGCCTCGGCGTCCATGGTATGCTGACGTGGTTCGGATGGTGGTGGATATTCCCTGGCGTCTCCCGGTTCGCGAGGACCTTCTGTCCCAGGGCCCCATTTTGCACCCTGCTTTACCCTCTCTGACTTTGACGGCCTGGCTATTGAATCTTGAGAGATCGGGGGGTCTCCGCTTCGGTGATTCCCACTATGCTCAAGGCACATAAGTGCACTTCTAGGAAGATATACCATCGCACCTGGAGGGTGTATATCGCCTAGTGCGAGAGGGGAGGGTGGAACCCCCATTCCTTTTCGGTGTCCTGGGTGCTAGCTCTACTTCAGCAAGGCCTGGACCGTAAACTGGCGTTGAGCACTATTAAGGGTCAGGTTTCTGCCTTGGCTATCTTTTTCAGCGTCCTTTGGCGACACATTCGTTGATTCGCACCTTTATTCAGGGGGTCCGACATGTCGCTCCCCAGGTGCATGCGCCTTTGGCGCCTTGGGACCTCAATCTGGTCCTTTCTGGGCTTCAGAAGCCTCCCTTTGAAAATATCAGGGAAATTTCCTTACAACTGCTTTCGCAGAAGGTGGCCTTTCTGGTAGCCATCACTTCTGCCAGACGAGTGTCAGAGTTGGCGGCTCTGTCGTGTAGGTCTCCGTATCTGGTCCTACACAAGGATAAGGCAGTTTTGCGCCTGTCACCTTCCTTCTTGTCGAAGGTGGTTTCTTCTTTTCACATTAACAAGGACATTGTCCTTCCTTCGCTATGCCCACGCCCGTCCCATCCTAAGGAGATTGCCTTGCATTCCATGGATGTGGTTAGGGCTTTGCGGGTGTACCTAGTGACCACGGCCTCTCTTCGGAGGTCGGATGCGCTCTTTGTCGTGGTGGATGGACCACGCAAGGGCTTGGCGGCCTCTTCGGCCACCATTTCTAGATGGATTCGACAGACAGTGACCCGTGCGTATGACTTGCGGTGTCTCGAGCCCCCCTTTCCGGTCACGGCTCACTCTACTAGGGCGATTAGCACTTCCTGGGCTTTCCGACATCAAGCATCGGTTTCTCAAGTGTGCAGAGAGGCTACATGGTCCTCAGTGCGCACACCTTTACGAAGTTTTACGAAGTTGATGTTTCAGCATCCTCGGATGTTGCTTTCGACCGCAAGGTTTTGCAGGCCATTGTGTGAGGTTCCTCCAAGTCTTTGTGGAGAGTTCCCCGTTGGGTGTAATTTTGTTTTTGCATTATCCACCCCTCTTTTGACACTGCTTTGGGACGTCCCCAGACGTAATGAAGAGATGCTGCATCCGTCAATGAACGAAAGAGAAAATAGGGTTTTTTAACTCAACGTAAAATCCTTTTCCTTGAGTTCATTGACGAATGCAGCACCCACCTTTGTTTGGTTCGAGCTTGCACTGCTTGTTATGGACTGAAGGCTGAGCTGGCTGGTGGGAGGTTATACCAGGGAGGACCGCCCCCTGCGAGGGGCTGTCTGCTTTTTAGCTGAACTGAAGTTCTGCCTAGTCCACTCCTAGTGAAAGGTGGCATAACCCAGGCGTAATGAAGAGATGCTGCATCCGTCAATGAACTCAGAGAAAGGGATTTTACGGTGAGTTAAAAAAATATATTTTAAACGCTTTTTTTTTTTTTTTTTTTTGAAAAAAGTTTCATGAATTTAAAAAAAAAAAAAGTTAGCCAAATTTTTTTTCATAATGTGAAAGATGTTAAGTGGAGTAAATGGATACCTAACATGTCACATTTTAAAATTGTGCACACTCGTGAAATGGCGCCCAACTTTGGTGCTTAAAAATCTCCATAGACGATGCTTTACATTTTTTATGTTTAGAGTTAGAGGAGGTCTTGGGCTAATATTGCTCTCACTCTTAACGCACGCGGCGATACCTCACATGTGTGGTTTAAAACGCCGTTTACATATGTGGTCACTTCTGTGCGTGAGCTCGCGGGGACAGGGACGCTTTAAAATGTTTTCTTTTTTTTTATTCCCAATTTTACTTTTTATTTTTCCACTTTCTCTTTAATTTTTTATTATAATTATTATACAGGATTTATATAGCGCCAACAGTTTGCGCAGCGCTTTACAATAAAGAAGGGACACAGTACAATTACAATACAGTTCAATACAGAAGGAATAGGAGGGCCCTGCTCGTAAAGCTTACAATCTAAAGGGAGGGGGAGGTGGTACAAAAGGTAATGGCTGCAGGGGATGATCTGATAGAGGTGGCTCAAGCACAGGTCTTAGCTGGAGGTGGGGTAGGCTTCCCTGAATAAGTGAGTTTTCAAGGATCGCCTAAAGGCGGACAGGGTGGGGGCTGGCCGGACATTCTGGGGCAGGGTGTTCCAGAGGATGGGAGAGGCTCTGGAGAAGTCCTGTAGGCGAGCATGGGAGGTGGTAACAAGGGAGCTAAAGAGGAGGAGGTCTTGGGAGGAGCGTAGAGGACAATTGGGGTGATATCTGTGGATGAGATTGGTTATGTAGCTAGGGGCAGTGTGGTGGATGGCCTTGTATGTTGTGGTTAGTATTTTGAATTTTATATGGTGGGGTAGGGGAAGCCAGTGAAGGGATTGGCAGAGCGGGGCAGCAGTTGTGGATCGGTTAGTAAGGTGTGCAAGTCTGGCAGCAGCATTCATGATAAACTGAAGGGGGGAAAGCCTGTGTAAAGGTAGGCCGGTGAGGAGGAAGTTGCAGTAATCAAGGCAGGAAATAACCAAGGAGTGAATAAATTGTTTTGTGGTGTCGTTAGGAAAGGGTGAATTTTTGAGATGTTGCAGAGGTTGAGGCAAGATTTAGCCAACGATTGGATATGGGGGCTGAAAGAAAGGTCGGCGTCTAGGATTACGCCCAGCACCCTGGTATGCGTGGAAGGACCAATGGTTGTGCCATTGATCTTAATGGTGAAGTCATGAGGAGGGGACCGAGGAGGAGGAAATATTACAAGCTCAGTTTTAGAAAGATTGAGTTTGAGGAAGTGGCGTGACATCCATACCGATATGTCATTCTGTAAGTTTGTGATGTGTGAGGAGATTGAGGCGCAGAGTTGAGGAGTTAAGAGATAGATCTGGGTGTCATCAGCATAGAGGTGGTAATTGAAGCCATGGGAAGATATCAACTGGCCCAGGGAAGAGGTATAGAGGGAGAATAGGAGGGGCCTAAGGACAGAGCCTTGGGGTACCCCAACAGAAAGAGACAGAGGAGCGGAGGAGATGTTGTATGTGACACTGAAAGTGCGCTGAGATAGGTAGGAGGAAAACCAGGAAAGAGTGGAGTTTGAGGAGTGGGTGGTCAACTGTGTCAAAGGCAGCAGAGGTCTAAGAGTATGAGTATTGAGTACTGGCCATTGGTTTTAGCAGTGAGTAGGTCGTTGGTGGGTTTGAATAGGGCAGTTTCAGTTGAGTGTTGTGGGCGGAAGCCGGATTGTAGGGGATCAAGAAGGCTGTTGTCAGTGAGGTTAGCAAACAGGTGGGGTCCAGTGAGGGTTTTTTAAGTATGGGGGTAACCAGCGCATGTTTTAGTGGAGAGGGAAAGGTGCCGGAAGAGAGGGAGAAGTTGAAGATGTGGGTTAGAGAGTTTAGGACAGAGCAGGAGGGGTGGTCGTAGAAGTTGCGAGGGGACAGGATCCACTTTTTTTATCACTTTTATTCCTATTACAAGGAATAAAAGCATCCCTTGTAATGGGAATAGTTGGTGACAGGTCCTCTTTATGGAGAGATGTGGGACCTCACATATCTCCTCCAGTCTGGAAAGGCTGAGACCTGCAGGTGCAGGCATCATTGAGATATAACCACTGAAAGCCAACGACATCAATTGACGACCTGGCGCAAAGTGGTTAATGTTATCCTTTTAGTAAATAATTTGCATTCCTGAACTTTTAACAGATGAACGTTAAGATTAATATTTGGAAGCTGCAATTTTTTTTACTTGTTTTAAAAATGCAGACTTTGGCTATGTACTCTTAAAGCGGTATGAAAACCAAAGATGTAATATATTGCAGCTTTCCAGTGATTTAGATGTTTTTGCTGCTGCATCATTTTTTTTTTTTTTTTTTGTTTGGCTTTTCCCCTTCTGTTTTTATCTGGTGATCTGGCCAGTAACAAACCTCTGTTGGTGAGAGACACTTCTGGAGGAACGAGCACATGAAGCACAGTTAGACAGCAGCATTGTCAGTCTGGGGAGGAGAGTAGTGTTAAACGTATTAGCAGATTTAGAACCACTAACAAACTGAAGCCAAACTCCAGCTCACTCGTTATAGCAGTTACAGTAAAGCTATTTTCCTTTTGAAATAAAGGTTTTACATGAATAAATGATCATTTTAATAATCCCTACCAGTTTTAAGTGGTTTGTCTCATCCATGTAAACTGATAAATTCTGCTGTAGAGTTTGTGCTGTGAAAAAGAGGCTGGCTTGATTACCAGATGAAAATAGAGGAAAGCCTAAAAAGCAAACTAATACAGCCATCACATATAACAATCGGTAATCTGCAATATATTAAATATCTGCTTATGGGTGTGATACTGCTTTAAGACTGACCTACCTACTGATGCACTAACTTCCAATATGTACACAACATGTACCTAAAATATTTCTAACACTGCTTGTTCCATGTCAATGACACAAAAAAGTTATAAGGAGAGTATAAGGATTACAACCCCAGAGCAAACACATTAAAAAACAAATCTGTAATTTCACCATTATTTCTAGCTTGTCTGTTTCCTTTAAAGCGGAGTTCCACCCTAAAGTGGAACTTCCGCTGGTTGGATTCCTCCCCCCCTCAGGTGTCACATTTGGCACCTTTCAGGGGGGAGGGGGGAAGAGGACACCTGTCTTTAGACAGGTGTCCTTTTCCACACATCCGGGAGCTCTGGCCAGCGGACGCGGCCGCTGACGTCAGCAGCCCGGCTCCCTCCTCCCTGCTCGCTCTGCTTCTGGCCGCCTGGCCAGTAGCAGAGCCTCGGGCATGCGCAGTAAGGTGCCCGGCGTGAAGCTGTACTGCTTACACGTCCGGGTTCCCTTACCCGCGATGGAGGCAGCTGCACCCGTCCCCCGATCCGAAGATCGGCGGCGGGTGCCGACATCGCTGGACTCCAGGACAGGTAAGTGTCCTAATATTAAAAGTCAGCAGCTACTGTATGTGTAGCTGCTGACTTTTAATTTTATTTTTAGCCCTCGGACCTCCGCTTTAAGCAAATTTGTTACCTTAAATATGTATGTGCATGGACAATTTGGATAAGTTAGATGCATTAGGTTTGTTATTTGATTTTTTTTTTTTTTTTTTTTTTTTTTTAGGTAAGCAAGCTGAAAAGACACATCCGTTCACACACTGGGGAACGTCCTTTTCAATGCAGCCTGTGCAGCTATGCTAGCAGGGACACCTACAAACTGAAGAGGCACATGAGAACTCATTCTGGTATTTTCTTTATTTTTACTTCAACTGGTTTGAATTTAACGTAAAGTGAATCTGTTCCCTGACTGCACATATTTTAACCAGTTCAGCTCCAAAGCAATTATTTTTATTTGTCGCATACATGTGTAAATCTTAATTTCTCTTACGTTCACTGACAGACGCAGCTCTTCTTAATTGACACGTGGGTTTTATGTCGTCCTATCAGGAGTGACTAGGCAAAACAGATACAAAAGCATCAGGGATAGGCTGGCCCCTCCCATGGGGGCCGTCCTCAGCTGAGCCTATAAAACCCCCTGCTGGCCAATAGCATTCAGTTTTGTTTGCCTAGTGCAAAGGAGTTGACTGGGTTCCCTTTTGGGACCTGCGTTTTTTTCTGCATGTCATTTAGTTGAGGAAACGTGATCCGTTTGTTTTGACTTACGATAACCGGTCGTCCCCCAAAATATCCGAGTCGACTCCTGCCGGGGGTACCCTCCCCGGTCGGATAGGGACTACGAAAACATAGACAAAACGGATCAGTGAGGACTATCCTGCTGTATTTTGGGTGCACAGTTAATTCTTCTCGACGCAGACAGTCACTTGCATTCTCTTTAATTCTAAATGTGTACATACGCTGTTTATTTTTATTAACGAAACCTCGACTTGACCAATTTTATACACGTCAGTCCCTTGTCTAAGTGAAATGCAATTTAAGTTTGGTCAACTTCATTTTTATT
>BLSH010131315.1:51124-67504 GCA_018402905.1 Glandirana rugosa | reverse complement strand
AATGAGACAGGCCGTCAGTGCATCAGGTGTGATAAATTTTCAGTGATTGGCACCATAGATTGTAGACTCTATAACTTTCACAAAGACCAAATAATATACACTAATTTGGGTTATTTTTACCAAAGACATATAGCAGTATAAATTTTGGCCAAAATTTACGAAGAAAAATTACTAATTTGCAAAATGTTATAACAGAAATAAAGAAAAATGCATTTTTTTACAAAATTTTCGGTATTTTTCCATTTATTGCTCAAAAAATAAACACCCCAGTGGTGATTAAATACCACCAAAAGAAAGCTCTATTTGTGTGAAAAAAAGGACGAAAATTTCATTTGGGTACAGTGTAGTATGACTGAGTAATTGTCATTCAAAATGTGAGAGCACTGAAAGCTGAAAATTGGTCTGGTTAGGAAGGGGGTTTAAGTGCCCAGTTGTCAAGTGGTTAAAGTTCACAGAGGCTAAGAAATTTGACATTTCTCTAATTTTCCTGTATAGCTACCAAAGAGATGATTGGCTCCACCTTCAACAGGAAACACAGCCAACAGAGGATAAATCTCTCCCACGTCCCTTGTCTTTGGTTGTGTTTCTGAATGTCCATTGAAATGCTTGTTTTGTTGTTTCCCTGGGTCTGGCGATTTTGGTAATCACCCCCATCTTTTCCTCAGTATAGTCACATCCCAGTCTCTTAGTTCTGTCCTGCTTCTTTGCCAAAGTGTGGTTGCTGTGTCTTACATTGAACTCAGAGCAAAAGATTTTCACACATCTTCCCAGACAGCTACTTGAGAGAGGTGAGTATCAATATCATAAAGTGCCAACCAAGAAAATAAAGTACATCAAACCTACTGACAGCAGCGCTCACTATATCCACACACCTGAATAAAGATTATAAACAGAATAAATAAATGTGTTGCGTTGCCAATGAGTGAATACGTTCATAGAATATTAATCAAAGTGCATAAATATATGTAACTAAAAACACAAATAATAAATGAATTCAAAATTTATAAATAGTTCAAACACATAAGGTTCTAAATATAGTCCAAAATTCAACAGTGAAAAGTTCAACCCAATAACCGTCCTGCCCGGCCTATGATTGACGGCCGAGCAGGTGCTTTCTCCTTCTGAGTGGACTTCCTGTATGGCTGAGTCCACCGGACACAGCCGATGGCTGATCAGTGTACCATTCACTCCCGGTATCATGTGACCGCTGTGACCAATCACAGCAGATCACATGATGGTTGTAAACTATGGATGGCTTTCTTGCCATCCATTGTGTTACCAGCTGTGATTGGTCAGTGTGATTGCGCGGTACAGACAGTCAATCTCAGCCCATCTGTACCATGTGATTAGCTATGGCCAATCACAGCTAATCATAACCAAACAATCAGGTTCATTCAGTAAAATGCTTGCTTATAACAAAAATTCACTGCTATAAGCACTCATAACGTGCACAAAAAAAAAAAAATTCTGATCACTACCCAGAGTAGTACAATGTTACTATGGTAACACTATATTGCTCTGGTTACAGTGTAAAAAAAAATAGTAAAAGAAAAAAAAAATTAATTTTATTTTTCTTTTCTCTTTCGTTCATTGACGGATGCAGCAGCTCTTCATTACGCCTGGGGTTATGCCACCTTTCACTAGGAGTGGACTAGGCAGAACATCAGTTCAGCTAAAAAGCAGACACAGCCCCTCCCAGGGGCGGTCCTCCCCGGTATAACCCCCCTCCAGCTAGCTCAGCCCCTCAGTTTTTCCTACCTAGTGCAAGGACTAGGACCTGGCTCCCTGCTGGGACCTGTGGTTCCCCGTTTTTTTCAAGACTTTTTTTTCTTTTTCTTCTGATGAAGACTGCAATCAAGTAGCCGGCTGGGTGACAGGCTGGATATCATAGATCCAGGGAGTCTCCCCAGTTCGGCCACCAGACCGAGCCAAACTTAGCTCCGCGCTGGGTCGGCTGTGTTAGGCCCCGTTCCGTGCGGGGCGGCCCGCGGGTTAAACGTCCCGCCAGCACACTTAGGACGAACAGGTGTCAGGCCCGCGTCATGGGTGTCACTTTGGCCGACAGCTCCACCTGTGCTGATGGACAGGGAGGCAGGTCTGTCTCAGGTGGGATACCCGCTCCGCCCATCTGGATGGGTAGGTGCGCCCCCCGGCCGGGGTAGGGGGGCAGACGGGTTCCCCCCTGGGGTGTCTGGCTTGGTGCTTCCTCCTTCAGCCCTCTCCTCCTGCCCTCCTCCCTCATCGCCCCAAGTGCTGTCCGCGCTGCTCGCCCACCCCCCTCCCCCCATCGGGGGACGGTATCGCCGTGGGGCCCCCCCCATCGGCCGCTTCGGCGGCCACGTGGTGCGGCGACCGGCGCCATTTTCTAATGGGCCGGCCGCCATTTTCTTGTAGCCGGCCACATGTGTAATGCGGTCGCCATTTTGCAGTAGCCGACCGCATAGTTTGGCCTCTAGTGTGCACGGCGGCCATTTTTGGTTGGTCGGGCATGCATTAGAATGTAGGGCTGACCTGGATGGGGCGGTCCCTGTGCTTCCTCTTCCGATTCAGCACATGTGGGACGCGTGGCAGAGCGGCAGCGGCGCCTGGAGTAAGGCAGACTTCAGCAGCTTTGAGCATCACTTCTCCTGGGGTAGGGAGCGGGCCATGGGTCAGTCCACCTGGGTTTAACCTCCAGCTGACCCTGTACAGCCTTGCCTGGAGTGGGGGGGACCTGCTCCCGAAGCCTAGGCCTCTGTGGGTGGCGTGTGTGTCCGGTGTGAGTGGCGCAATGGCGGCTGAAGCTGGTGCTTCCCTGTCAGGGACCTCCGTTGGGACTGAGGGCGCGCTGGTACCTGTGGTTCCTCTGTCAACCCTGACTTACAGGGGAGGACTTTCTGGGGAGGACTCGGACCTTGAGGGGGGGGGTCCAACAGGATGGGGACCCCCCTCGAGCTGTCGGACGGGGAGCTCCGGGATTCCTCTGATGGTGAGGAAGATTCCTCAGGGACCACCGTTGCGTACGAAAGGGCGCTGGTGGGTTCCTTAATTTCAGCTGTTCATGAGACGCTGAAGCTAGGGACAGTGGGAGCGTCGCAGGAGACGGCTCTGGTTTTTGGACCGCGAAAGACGGCTCGGGTCCCTAAGGGGTTTCCTTATGTATCTTACTTTGATCAGTTTGTGTACAAAGAATGGCAACGACCCCAGAGTTCCTTGCCTTTGTCAAGACGTTTTGCTATGCGATATCCCTTTGAGCAAAAGTGGGTATCCCCCTAGGTTGACCCACCGGTGTCCCGCCTGAGTTAGACGACCACTATTCCTGTGGAGGGCATGCCGTCCTTTAAAGATCCGGCTGACAGGAGGGCTGAGGCTGTTGCCAAGGCCATGTTTGTATTGACAGGGTTGGCTATGCGGCCAGCACTGGCGTCTGCGCTGGTGGCACAAGCCCTAACGGAATGGGCAGTCGTGTTTACACCATGAGTTGAGCGGGGCGCAGGTCCCGCCTGAAACCGTGAAGCTCGCTGATCAGCTCGCCCAGGGGCTCGGTTATCTATGTGATGCGGCCCTGGACATGGCTCCCATAATGTCCAAATTGTCCATCTTCGCCGTGGTTATCAGACGGGTACTCTGGTTGAAGTGCTGGTCTGGGGACCAGGCGTCTAAAAAGGCGCTAACTGACCTGCCTTTTCAGGGTGGGCGCCTCTTCGGAGCTTCCTTGGATGAGATCATTAAGGATCTCACGGGGTGTAAGAGTACTTTCCTCCCCGAGCCTAAGAAGGGTAGGGAGCCTCGTTGCAAGCTGGGCCCCTCGTTCTCAGATCAGAGTTTTTTCCGTGCCCCCCCGTTCAGCGGGTAAGGGCTCCCAGCCCCCCAAGACTGCTGCGGGAGGTCAGAAGCGACCGTGGCAGCGTAAGCAAGAGAAGTCGGATGAGAAGTCCTCCTCCGCATGATGGTTTGCCCCCGCCCGTCGCTCGGGTGGGTGGTCGCCTGCTGGTGTTCGCGGAACGATGGACCTCCCGCATTTCAGATTCCTGGGTGCGCGAGGTGGTTTCGTCAGGGTACAAGATAAAATTCCGTGCCCTGCCCCCAGACAGGTTTTTTGCCTCCAATCTGAGGCTTGCCCCGGGGCGGCAGTTGGCCCTGCTGGGGGCTGTGCAGGATCTGCTCAGGCAGGGGCGGTCGTCCCGGCCACGGAACGTTTCCGTGGCTTTTATTCCAACCTGTTTGTGGTCCCAAAGAAGGATGGGGTCCGGCCCATTCTGGATCTGAAGGCGCTCAACTTTTTTGTTCGGGAGCGGAAATTCAGAATGGAGTCAGTCCGCTCGGTGGTGGCGGCCCTTTGCCAGGGGGATTTTCTGGCTTCCTTGGATATCAAGGATGCTTATCAGCATGTTCCCCATATATGCTTTGCACCAGTGCTTTCTGCATTTTGCGGTGGGGGAACACCACTACCAGTTTGTGGCCTGGCCTCGGCCCCCCGGGTCTTCACCACCAAGCCTTTGGCCCCGGTGTTGGCTCTGTTGCGGCAGAGGGGCATCGCAGTACTGGCGTATCTGGACGATCTGCTTCTGCGAGCGGAGTCGGCCTTAGCTCTGAAGGACGACTTAGCCATCACACTGCACACCCTGCAGGAGTTCGGATGAGTGATCAACCGGCCAAAGTCGGTACTGATTCCGTCACACTGCCTGTAGTACCTGGGTCTGACCCTGGACTCGGTCAGGGCGAGAGTGTTTCTTCCATCGGAAAAACTGCGGACGCTTCAGCAGGCGGTGAGGTCTCTGCTGTCCGAGAGCTGGTCCTCTCTGAGGTTTTGTATGCGGGTCCTAGGACTCATGGTGTCCACCTTCGAGGCGGTTCCATATGCCAAGAGTCACACCTGGTCCCTGCAGCGATTGATTCTGCTGCGGTGGGACAAATCTCCCTTATCCCTGGATCATTTGGTCAGGCCTGACCGCCAGGCCAGATCCTCTCTCGTTTGGTGGTTGCCGGCCCTGAGACTGCGAAAGTCGTTCCTCCCCATGATGTGGTCAGTAGTAAGCACAGATGCCAGCCTAAGCGGCTTGGGGGGGGGATGGGGGGAGTCCTGGGGTTGTTGTCGACCAGGGGTCGCTGGTCCCCAGAGGAGAGTCCTCTCCCGATCAATGAGCTGGAACTCCGGTCCATCAGGCATTGCCTTTCCCATTGGGCGGGAAGGCTGCGAGGGCACCCTGTCAGAGTCCAGTCAGACAATGCCACAGCCGTGGCATATGTGAACCTTCAGGGCGGAACGAGAAGCTCGGCGGCAGCATTGGAGGCGGATCACATTCTGCGGTGGGCAGAGCTTCACGTGCTGGCTCTCTCTGCCGTGTACATTCCGGACTTCGAAAATTGGCAAGCGGATTACCTCAGTCGACAGAGGTTGGATCAGGGAGAGTGGTCCCTGCATCCGGACGTGTTCTGACAACTTTGCCAAAAGTGGGGCACACCAGACGTAGACCTGCTGGCGTCCCGGCTCAATCGGAAGGTTCAGGCCTTCGTGAGCAGAGCAAGGGATCCGTGGGCAGATGCCCCTCTGGCTCCGTGGAGCCAATATCGGCTCATCTATGCCTTTCCCCCTCTCAAGCTGCTTCCGCGCCTGTTGCGCAGGATAGGGGTGGAGGGGATTCCAACCATTCTGGTAGCGCCGGATTGGCCTCGGCGTCCCTGGTACGCCGATGTGGTGTGGATGGTGGTGGACGTTCCCTGACATCTCCCGCTTCGCGAGGACCTTCTGTCCCAGGGCCCCATCTTGCACCCTGCTTTACCCTCTCTGGCTTTGATGGCCTGGCTATTGAATCCCAGGTCTTGAGAGATCGGGGAGTTTCCGCTTTGGTGATTCCCACCACGCTCAAGGCACGTAAGTGCACCTCTAGGAAGATATACCATCGCACCTGGAGAGGGTATATCGCCTGGTGCGAGGTGGGGGGTGGAACCCCCATTCCTTTTTGGTATCCCTGGTTTTGGCCTTTCTTCAGCAAGGCCTGGACCATAAACTGGCGTTGAGCACTATCAAGGGTCAGGTTTCTGCCTTGGCCATCTTTTTTCAGCGTCCTTTAGCGACGCATTCGTTGATTCACACTTTTATTCAGGGGGTTCGACATGTCGCTCCCCAGGTGCGTACACCTTTGGCGCCTTGGGACCTCAATCTGGTCCTTTCTGGGCTTCAGAAGCCGCCTTTTGAAAATATCAGGGAAATTTCCATACAGCTGCTTTCGCAGAAGGTGGCTTTCCTGGTAGCCATCACGTCCGCCAGGCCAGTGTCAGAGTTGGCGGCTCTGTCATGTAGGTCTCCGTATCTGGTCCTACACAAGGATAAGGTGGTCTTGCGCCTGGAGCCTTCCTTCTTGCCAAAGGTGGTCTCTTTCCACATTAACGAGGGCATTGTCCTTCCTTCGTTATGTCTGCGCCCGTCCCATCCTAAGGAGATTGCCTTGCATTTTTTGGATGTGGGTAGGGCTCTGCAGGTGTATCTGGCGACCACGGCCCCCTTTCGGAGGTCGGATGCGCTCTTTTTTTGTGGTGGATGGACCACGCAAGGGCTTGGCGGCCTCGGCCACCATTTCTCGATGGATTCGACAGACAGTGACCCGTGCGTATTCCTTACGGGGTCTCGAGCCCCCCTTTCCGGTCACGGCTCGCTCTACCAGGGCGATTAGCACTTCCTGGGCTTTCCGACAGCAGGCGTCTGTTTCTCAAGTGTGCAGAGCGGCTACATGGTCCTCAGTGCACACCTTTACTAAGTTTTACAAAGTTGATGTTTCAGCATCCTCGGATGCTGCTTTTGGCCGCAAGGTTTTGCAGGCCGCTGTGTGAGGTACCTCCGGTTCTTTTGGAGAGTTCCCCCGTTGGGTGAAGGTTGGTTATTTCATTACCCACCCCTCTTTTGACACTGCTTTGGGACCTCCCCAGGCGTAATGAAGAGCTGCTGCATCCATCAATGAACGAAAGAGAAAATAGGATTTTTTTTTACTTGCCATAAAATCCTTTTCTCTGAGTTTATTGACGGACGCAGCACCCACCCCTCTGGTTGTTATGAGCTTGCACTGCTTGTTAGGAACTGAAGGGCTGAGCTAGCTGGAGGGGGGTTATACCGAGGAGGACCGCCCCCCTGGGGAGGGGCTGTGTCTGCTTTTTAGCTGAACTGATGTTCTGCCTAGTCCACTCCTAGTGAAAGGTGGCATAACCCCAGGCGTAATGAAGAGCTGCTGCGTCCGTCAATCGACTCAGAGAAAAGGATTTTACGTTAAGTCAAAAAAAAAATCCTATTTTTTCTTTCATACTGTAACCAGTCAATGTCCCTGATCACCACCACACCAGTTATATGATGATGCTGTCCTGCACTGGTGACAGTATGTAAAAGAAAAAAAAATGAGAAGCTTTTTTTTTTCCATTTTTTTCCATTTTCCTAAAAATTAGGACGAAAAATTACAACTTCAAAAAACCCACCATGGCTCTTGCTAAATACCTTGGACTGTCAACTTTCCCTAAAATTGGTCGTTTGGGGATATTTGTACTGTCCTGACATTTATGGGCCTCGAGGAATGAGCTACAATACATCGGGATCGATTCATTTTCAGATACATACTCACTGGGCCACTTTATTAGATATACCTGTTCAATTGCTTGGTAACACAAATTGCTAATCGGCAGTCACATGGCAACAAAGTTAAAACCGAGCAAGTTAAAGGATAAGTTTAACTTTTAAAAAAATATATAAATTCACATTTTTTTGCAGTAAAAAAATTAGCATTTTATTATTTTTTTGTTTTGTGTGTCTGGAAAGGACTCCTGTAGATCTGTCAGTGTATCTGTGTGGTCGTACCTTGTACAAGTTGATACTGACAGGAAGACTCAATGAACTACCATATCGCTTAAGAGCGCCATGGTAGGTCATTGAGAATGTAAAGGCTGTCGGGACTTGTAGTTTTTCATTCACAAAATACTGTCAATAAGTGATGCGGTCGGGCATGGGTTTTTTTTTTTTAAATTGTGCCAGTGAGGGAAGAAGCAGTTAAAGCGACGCAGCGCCGAATCGCAAAAAGTGCTCTGGTCCTAAAGTGTGAAATCCTTCCGGGGCTGAAGTGGTTAATTACTGCTCAGTATTTTATTTTTTGCTAAAAAAACGAAAAAAAGATTGAAAATTTTGAAAAAAAAAACAGTTTCATGGTTTGTTATAAAAGTTTGAAAACCAGTAATTTCTCCTATCGTTCACTGACAGACGCAGCTCTTCATGACGTGTGGGGTTTATGCTTGTCCCGCTAGGAGTTAACTAGGCAGGGAAAAGAACAGCTGGCCCCTCCCATGGGGCCGTCCTCTCTCCCCACATAAACCCTCTCCATAGCATAGCTCCGCAGTTTCAATGCCTAGTTTGCAAGTTGACCTGGCTTCCCTTTAGGGGAATTGCGGTCCTGTTTGACCGGTTTTTATTTTATTTTATTTTATCGTCTTCTATTAAGATTGATCTGCTATCGAGAAGCCGGTCGGGGCATAGAGTGTCCATGGGCTCTGTACTGTCCCCGACCTGGCCGACCGATGCGAGCCAGTCCCACGGTATGGGGACCAGCCACCCATGCCCGTTCCGTGCGGGTGGCCTGGGGTGATCCCCACTTACACCCAGCCCCGGATGCAATTCGGGTAGGGCGATTTTTTGGCCTGCAGCATACCGTCCAGGCAGGGGTGTAAAGCCTGCGACTGGGTGGCTACCCACGGGCTCGTCCAGAGTGGTGAGTGAGTTCCTTGCTTCCTCCCTTTTCAGGGGCGGAAGGGGGACCGACGACCTAAAAAAAAAAAAAAAAAATTACTCTTCCGTTCACTGACAGACGCAGCCTTCTTATGACACGTGGGGTTATGCTCATATTACTAGGAGTAGACTAGGCAAAAATAAAACAAAAGCATAGGTTGGCCCCTCCCAGGGGGCCGTCCTCACCTTGGCATATAATCCCCCTGCTCTGTATAGCACATCAGTTTTAAATTGCCTAGTGCAAGGAGTAGACCTGGTTCCCTATGGGATCTGCGGTCTCCTGAAGATTTTTTCTGATGAAGACTGCTATCAAGAAGCTGGCTGGTGATATAGAGGATATCTAGAATCCAAAAACTTTCCCCAGTCCGGCCAACACTATGCGAGCTACCCTTAGCGGGGGCCCGCCGCATAGCGCCCGTTCCGTGCGGGCGGTCAGTGGCTAAAACCCACTAGAGCCCAGTGACTGGTTTTGTTCCTGTCCAGGGGCCTGGTCAGCAGCATGCCTCTCTATGGGGAGGTAAGTCTGCTCCGGGTGGCTACCCGCTGCGCCCGTCGGAATTGTGAGTGGACCCCTCTTCTGTCCTAGGGGCGTGGAGAGTGGGCACCTGGGCAGCTTCTGTGGTAGCCAGCCGGTGGGGGTCTGCTAGTGGGGAAACACTGGGTGGTACCCCTTTAAGGATTATCCACCCCCCCCCCCCGCCCGCAGTACCGCACCTTGCACTGACCGTTCGGAGCACTGCATTAAGCGGTTTGCCGCCATTCGTTCGTCTGCCGAGCACACCAGTTTGCTATAAGCTCTGCTTGTGTTAATGACAGCATCCATTGTTTGGTAACCCCATGTGGTTTTCAGCCTGTCCTCTGGCGGCCCCCAGTGGTCGTTTTTGGTACAGGAAGTGATATAAACGGAATTAGTACTTCCGGTTTCACTTGGACAACGTGGCTGACACTCTGTGGTGCAGGCTCTTGAAGTGCAGTGGATTTTGGGGCATTGCTCATTCCGGTCACAAGTGCTGAGGCATTTAAAACAGCAAGCATAGCTGGCCCTCCCTGGGTGCTGGTAGCGGTGGGTGCAATCCTCCCGGGTCTCCCTGGCTGATTGGTGGGGTAGAGGTGGTGGTCACACAGTGGGGGTGCCGGAAGGCTGGGATGTCAGCGGCCGGCAAGGCTATGGCAGGTGTGCCTGCGGATCAACAATCCTTGGTGTCCCTAGAACAGCTGAGGGCGGTATTTGGAGAGTTCTTTCCCCGGGCGGGGGACCCGGTTCCGGGGGGCCCCAAAAAACGCCCACCCCCCCCTCTTTCCTCAGGGGAGCAATCGGATCCAGAAAGCACCTCAGTGGTCACACCTGTGGACCTATCAGAGGGTGAACTGCCCTCAGAAGGCGAAGGTGATCAGGAGGCTCTTTTTTCGCGTGATAAAGCAATAGTGGCCGCTCTGATCACTGATATCCGCGACTCCATGCGGCTTGACCAAGCAGAGGAGTCGCATGAGTCCACATATATTTGTGGATCACTTAAACCCCCTAGGTCCCCTAGGGCTTACCCTTATGATCAGGTGTTTGAACAGGCGGTGTTCAAGGAATGGCTGCGGCCACCAAATTCCTTTTCTTTTCCTAAAAACTTTGCTGTTCGCTACCCCTTTGAGGATAGCTTTAGTAAGAGATGGGCTTCCCCAATGGTGGACCCCCCAGTGGCCCGTCTGAATAAGGCAACGACCATTCCCTTGGAGGGGTCTCCGTCTTTTAAAGAGGCGGCCGATCGCTGCACGGAGGCAGTGTCTAAGGCACTGTTGGCTGCGTCAGCCATGCGGCCAGCTCTAGCGGCTGCGATGGCGGCAAAATCTCTTCACGAGCATGCTGCCACACTGCACACTGGTTTAACTTGTGGATGTGCACAGGCTGAGGTGCAGCGGGCACAACATTTGGAAGAGGGTCTCCGCTACATATGCCATGCTACTTTGGACCTTCTTCCCATATTGTCAAAAATGTCTGTTTTTGCAATCGTTATCAGGCGGGTGCTGTGGCTCCGCTCTTGGTCGGGCAACCAGGCTTCAAGGAAAGCTCTTGCAGATCTTCCCTTTCAGGGAGGGCGTCTGTTTGGCCCACAGTTGGATGAAATCATTAAGGATTTCACGGGAGGTAAGAGTACTTTCCTTCCAGAGTCAAAGCGGCGGGATTTTCGCCGTAGGCAGGGCCCTGTTTCTTCAGATCAGAAGAAGTTTTTTCGGGCACCCGGCTCAGCGGGTAAGGGCTTCAAGTCCAGTAAGGCTTCCGCTGGGCCTAGTAAAAGGCCCTGGCAGCATAAGTCCGAAAAAGCGAAGCATAAATCAACCTCCGCATGATGGGTTGCCCCCGCCCGACTAACGGGTGGGGGGCCGGTTGCTGGGGTTCGCAGACAGATGGACTGCCCGCATCACCGATTGGTGGGTACTGGAGGTGGTGTCCTCTGGGTACAGGATAGAATTCATCTCTCTACCCCCAGAAAGGTTCTTCCCTTCAAACTTGAGACACTCTCAGGGGCGTCGGGAGGCGCTGCTAGGCGCCATTCGGAAGCTTGCCGAACAGGGGTTGATTGTACCGGTACATATGGCGGAAAGATTTCACGGGTTTTACTCAAACCTCTTTGTAGTGCCCAAAAAGGGCGGTGTCAGGCCAGTTCTGGACCTGAAGGCATTAAACCGCTTCGTAAAGACGAAGAGATTCAGGATGGAGTCCATCCGCTCGGTCGTGGCTGCCCTGCACCAAGGGGAATTCATGGCGTCCCTGGATATCAGGGACGCGTATCTCCATGTTTCAGTTTGTCACAGTCACCAGCGTTTTCTACGCTTCGCAGTGGGGGACCGGCATTACCAGTTTGTGGCACTTCCCTTCGGGCTGGCTTCATCTCCCCGAGTGTTCACCAAGGTGGTGGCCCCTATGCTGGCGCTGCTGAGACAGAGAGGTATTGCAGTAGTAGCATACCTCGACGATTTACTCCTGAGAGCAGAGTCTGCTGCGGCTCTGGAAGAGAATGTGACAATCACGGTGTCCACTTTAAAAGTTTGATTGGCTGATCAACTTGCAGAAATCATCGTTGAATCCATCCTGCCGGCTGGAATACCTGGGTCTGTTTCTGGACACGGTGCAGGCAAGTGTGTTTTTACCAGCAAACAAGCTCCTGACACTTCAGGCAGCAGTGCGGACCCTGTTATCACGCCAGTGGTCCTCCTTACGGTTCTGTGGTCCTCCTTACGGTTCTGTATGCGAGTGTTGGGGCTCATGGTGTCGACTTTCGAAGCCATACCTTACACCCAGAGTGACACTCGGCTCTTGCAGCAGGCGATTTTGTCGCATTGGGACAAATCTTCCCTATCCCTAGACAGACTGATCAGGTTGGATCATCAGTCCCGAGGATCCTTGATTTGGTGGATTCGGGCTCCAGCCCTAAAGTTGGGAAAATGTTTTCTCCCCCTCAATTGGTCAATAGTAATGACGGATGCCAGCCTATCGGGCTGGGGAGGGGTCCTGGGTCAGTTCTCTGCCCAGGGTTGTTGGTCAGTGCAGGAAGCTTGTCTTCCAATAAATGTACTGGAACTGAGAGCGATCAGACTTTGTCACGTTGGTCAGAAAGGCTGCGAGGCCTCCCTGTCCGGGTTCAGTCGGACAATGCCACGGCCGTGGCATATGTGTACCATCAGGGCGGAACAAGAAGCTCAGCAGCAGCCACAGAGGCGGCTCTGATCTTTCGGTGGGCAGAACTTCACGTGCCAGCTCTCTGCAATCTACATCCCAGGCGTGGAAAACTGGCAGGCGGAATTTCTCAGCCGCCGGACTCTGGATCAGGGGGAATGGTCCCTACATCTAGAAGTGTTCTGCCAGATTTGCCTCAAGTGGGGCACGCCAGAGGTGGACCTCATGGCCTCCAGGTTCAATCACAAGGTACAGACCTTTGTGTGCAGAACAAAAGATCCGTTGGCGGTCGCCTCGGACACACTGGTAGCGCCCTGGGGTCGGTATCGGCTTCTGTACATCTTTCCTCCTCTAAAGCTTCTACCGCGGGTTCTGCGCAGGATAGAAGCAGAGGGAATCCCGACAATCCTGGTAGCTCCGGATTGGCCTCAGCGTCCTTGGTACGCCGACGTAGTACGGATGGTGACAGATGTTCCGTGGCGTCTTCCACTTCGCGAAGACCTACTGTCTCAGGTGCCAATCTTGCACCCTGCTTTACCCTCGCTGGCTTTGATGGCTTGGCTATTGAGTCCCAGGTGTTGAGGGATAGGGGTGTCTTGGACTCAGTGGGATTTGAATCTGGTGCTTTCTGTGCTGCAGAAACCACCATATGAAAAGATTAGGGACATTCCCTTGCGACTGTTGTCGCATAAAGTGGCTTTTCTGGTTGCTGTCACATCCGCTAGGCGGGTGTCTGAGTTAGCAGCTTTATCCTGCAAGTCACCTTACTTGGTCCTTCACAAGGACAAGGTGGTTTTGCGACCTTCCCCTTCGTTTCTTCCGAAGGTGGTTTCTTCTTTTCATTTAAATGAGGATATTGTCCTTCCCTCATTGTGCCCGCACCCATCGCAATCCAAAGAAGTTGAACTGCATTCTTTGGATGTGGTGAGGGCTTTGCGGGTGTATTTGCTTTTTACAGCTTCTTTTCGGAAGTCTGATTCTTTATTTGTGCTGACGGAAGGGTCGCGCAAAGGCATGGCGGCCTCGTCAGCTACCATTTCTCGTTGGATAAGGAAGACCGTGACTCATGTATATGAGATTCGGGGCAAGGTTCCCCCGTTTCGAGTCACGGCTCATTCCACCAGGGCAGTAAGTACTTCCTGGGCGTTCAGACACCAGGCCTCGGTGTCTCAGGTGTGCAAAGCGGCTACTTGGGCCTCAGAGCACACGTTTACTAAGTTTTACAAAATTGATGTTTCAGCATCTTCAGATGCTGCTTTTGGCCGCAAAGTATTACAAGCGGCAGTGTAGGTGCGATTAGCGCCGCCTGAGAGGGCTTTTTCTGTTGGGTACAGTTGTTATAGTTTGCCCACCCCTCTTGATTGGCACAGCTTTGGGACATCCCCACGTGTCATAAGAAGGCTGCGTCTGTCAGTGAACGGAAGTGTAAAAGGGATTTTATTATAACTTACCGTAAAATCCTTTTCTCTGAGTTCACTTACAGACGCAGCACCCACCCCTCTGTGTTGAGTGTCTACTACTTGTTATGGACTGATGTGCTATACAGAGCAGGGGGATTATATGCTAAGGTGAGGATGGCCCCCTGGGAGGGGCCAACCTATGCTTTTGTTTTATTTTTGCCTAGTCTACTCTTAGTAATATGAGCATAACCCCACGTGTCTTAAGGAGGCTGCGTCTGTCAGTGAACTCAGAGAAAAGGATTTTACGGTAAGTTATAATAAAATCCCTTTTTTTTTCAGGGTATCCGCTGGCAGGGGCGCGTGGAGCTCCTGTTCCCCACTTCAAACTTCCCCCTGCACCGCACCCGATCGTCTGGCGCCGTTCCTTTAGTTTTTCGCCGCCATTTTGCTGTAGCTGCAAACATATTAGGCCTATGGGGCTTTCCCTCTAGCGCTCAGAGCGGCCATTGTACTGCACATTCCTGTACAGGGATTTTCGGCCTCTAGTGTCTAACGGCGGGCATTTTGACCACATGCCTCTGCTAAAACGTGTGTGCAGCGTTTTCCCTCTCTGCCCCCAGAAAGGTTCTGCCCTTCAAACTTAAGACTCCCTCAGGGGCGTCAGGCGCTTCTAGGCGCCGTTCGGGCGCTTGCCGAACAGGGAGTGATTGTACCAGTACCCATGGGGTAAAGATTTTGCGGGTTTTACTCAAACCTCTTTGTGGTGCCCAAAAAGGGCGGTGTCAGGCCAGTTCTAGACCTGATGGCATTAAACCGCTTCGTAAAGATGAAGAGATTCAGGATGGAGTCCATCCGCTCGGTCGTGGCCGCTCTGCACCAAGGGGAATTCATGGCGTCCCTGGATATTAGGGACACGTATCTCCATGTGCCAGTTTGTCGCAGTCACCAGCGTTTTCTACGCTTCGCAGTGGGGAACCTGCATTACCAGTTTGTGGCACTCCCCTTCGGGTTGGCTTCATTGCCCCGAGTGTTCACTAAGGTGGTGGCCCCTATGCTGGCGCTGCTGAGACAGAGGAATTGCGGTAGTAGCATACCTCGACGATTTACTCCTGAGAGCAGAGTCTGCTGCAGCTCTGGAGGAGAACGTCACAATTACGGTCTCCATGTTAGAGGAGGCTGATCAACCTGCAGAAGTCATCGTTGACTCCATCCTGCCGGCTGGAATACCTGGGTCTGATTCTGGACACGGTTCAGGCAAGGGTGTTTTTACCACCAAGCAAGCTCCTGACACTTCAGGCGGCAGTGCGAACCCTGTTATCATGCCAGTGGTCCTCCGTACGGTTCTGTATGCGAGTGTTGGGGCTCATGGTGTCAACTTTCGAAGCGATACCTTACGCCCAGACTCACACTCGGCTCTTGCAGAAGGCGATTTTGTCGCAATGGGACAAATCTCCTCTATCCCTAGACAAACTGATCAGGTTGGATCATCAGTCCCAAGGATCCTTGGTTTGGTGGATTCGGGCTCCTGTCCTAAAGTTGGGGAAATGTTTTCTCCCCCTCAATTGGTCGGTAGTAACGACGGATGCCAGCCTATTGGGCTGGGGAGGGGTCCTGGGTCAGTTCTCTGCCCAGGGTCATTGGTCAGTGCAGGAAGCTTGTCTTCCAATAAATGTACTGGAACTGAGAGCGATCAGGCTTTGTCTGTCCCGTTGGTCAGAAAGGCTGCGAGGCCTCCCTGTCCGGGTTCAGTCGGACAATGCCACGGCCGTGGCATATGTGAACCTTCAGGGCGGAACAAGAAGCTCAGCAGCAGCCGCGGAGGCAGCTCTGATCCTTCGGTGGGCAGAACTTCACGTGCCAGCTCTCTCTGCAATCTCTACATTCCAGGCGTGGAAAATTGGCAGGCGGAGTTTCTCAGCCGCCGGACTCTGGATCAAGGGGAATGGTCCCTACATCCAGAAGTGTTCCGCCAGATTTGCCTCAAGTGGGGCACACCAGAGGTGGACCTCATGGCCTCCAGGTTCAATCACAAGGCAGAGACCTGTGTGTGCAGAACAAAAGATCCGCTGGCGGTCACCTCAGATGCTCTGGTAGCGCCCTGGGGTCGGTATCGGCTTCTGTACATCTTTCCTCCTCTAAAGCTTCTACCGCGGGTTCTGCGCAGGATAGAAGCAGAGGGAATCCCGACAATCCTGGTAGCTCCGGATTGGCCTCGGCGTCCTTGTTACGCCGACGTAGTACGGATGGTGACAGATGTTCCGTGGTGTCTTCCACTTTCACTCCCTATCACAGTTTCGGAGGCCATGGAATGCCCAGATAGCACAAAACCCCCCCAAATGACCCCATTTTGGAAAGTAGACACCCTAAGCTATTTGCTAAGAGGCATGACACTATCCCTCACTTTCACCTTCTGTGGTGCCTTGTAGACAGTGGTAGGCATGATGCAGCCGCATTGTTCCTGCGGCTCCGGTTAGGCCTCGATGGTCCTAACAGCCCTAAGGGAGACGAAGATAGGACGCGTCTTGGGCGCCATCTTCGAAATCTCCTCCTTTCTACATGTCTTCGGCTATGGCTGG
>BLSH010131315.1:23703-47057 GCA_018402905.1 Glandirana rugosa | reverse complement strand
TCTCATCTGTCAAACTCAGCATATTGTAGGCCTCTTCACTAGTGTACGTGCGGCCAGACATTTTGGGCTTTCTAAATTTGAAACGTACACTAGCGTGAGTCACAGGCAAAAAAGCGCACCTGGTTGTCAGAGCCTGCTTCAAACGCTACCAAATTCACTGTCAGAATTCACAGGGATCGGGCGTGATCTCTGCGAAGGCTGCAGATATGTGTGCTGTGTTTTGTAAGTGACAGCGATCTATTGATCCTGCACTTTGGTGGGCTGGGATGGGCGGAGGGGCTAAACGCAGGTGCTAGCGGTTATCTGGGCTGATCCCGCTAACACTGTGTTTTTTAGAACCGTAATCTTGTGGGGGGCGCTAATATATATCTGATCAGATCGCAGATATTGCTCTGATCAGATATTACAATAATATCTAGCACCTACCTAATGTGCGTGCGTGCGTGCGTGCGTGTCAGAGTACCTCGCTAACTGACCCTGCCTGGCGTTTACACTGACCCTAACGCACACTAAAAAATAACTGGGGTCACCGCCGGGCGATCAGGGGTTAAAACCTATAAAAGGTATATACGGCGGGTATTCTGATTGAAAAAAAAACTATCTATCTAGCTAGCGTCACCCTTGACACTTATACGGTGATCACAGATGACGGGGCAATCAAGGGGTTAAAACCTTTATTGGGGGGGCAGGGGGGGGGGGTATTTTCACCTAACTAGGCCTAGTACTAACCTAACCTAACACTGATTTAGTGTCACAAGGGTCACATGTACAGCGATCGCTAAAAATCAGATCGCTGCACTATGTGATTCTGTGACAGGGAGTGACAGGTAGTGAAAGGGTTAACTAGGGGGCAATCAGGGGGCGATCAAGGGGTTAAATGTGCCTATGTGGCCTGGTGTCAGTGTAGTGTTGGTGCACTCACGTTTTTAGCTGCTTCTTCTTCCTCTCTGATGTCGAAAAAGACTTCAGAAAGGAAGGGCAGTGAACTTCCCCTGCCTCTGTTTACATTTACAGAGGCAGAGGAGTAATGTCATTGGTAGGGCGATCTACAGGGCCAGGCCAAAAATTATTGGCCTGGCGCTGTAGATTGAAAGGCCCTCTGCGAATACCGTTGCAGCGCCCGCGCACACGGCGCGAGTTCGCGGCCGCCGTCGTATGACAGCGGTTCGCGTTACAGAGCCACTTTGCCGCCGTCAATCGCCGATCGGTGCATTTTTTCATCTCTCGTTCATTTTGGCCTCCTTCTGACATTTTACTTTAGCATGCCATGCAATTGTACTGACTCAGTCAGTAGAAAAAAAAAGGGAAAAAAAATTAAGTCACTGTTTCAAGTGACCATAAAAGCAAAGCAATGTTTGCTATACAAGTTAAATACACAACACTACTTGGCTGCTGCTTTTCTTATGAAGGCAACAAACAGTAATGGCTCAGCCTCTCTATGAAGGGAACTGGGGGAATAGGGCTGCCTGTAACCTTTGATGTAGGCCGGGACGGGATTGTAATGGGTTTGGTTTATTTTAACTTGGATTATGGACTGCCGTGGTATTTATATAAACCTGATGTGTGGATTGCTTTCTCTTTCGTTCATTGATGGATGCAAAATCTCTTCATTACGCCTGGGGTTATGCCACCTTTCACTAGGAGTGGACTGGGCAGAACGACCGTTCAGCTAAAAAACAGACAGCCCCTCCCAGGGGGCGGTCCTCCTTGGTATAACACCCCACCAGCCAGCACAGCCTTCAGTCTTTTTCTGCCTAGTGCAAGGAGTTGGTCAGGCCCCATGCTGGGACCTGTGGTTCCATGATTTTTTCTTTTTTGAAAGAAGTTTTTTATTTTCTGATGAAGACTGCGATCAAGTATCCGACTGGGTGACAGGCTGAATAAATATAGATCCAGGGAGTCTCCCCAGCTCGGCCAACAGACCGAGCCGACCATACCTCTGCGCTGGGTCGGCCGTGTCGGTCCCCGTTCCGGGCGGCCTGCGGGTTAAATGTCCCGCCAGCACGTTAAGACCGGGCGTTCAGGCCGGCAGCTCCTCCTGTAGGAATAGACAGGGAGGCAGGTCTGTCTCGGGTGGGATACCCGCTCCGCCCGTCTGAATGGGTAAGTACTCCCCCCTGACCTGACTCCCTGGGGTGTCTGGCGGTGCTCCCTCCTCCATCCCTATCCCCCCCATCCTCCACCCTTATGCCTTGGTCTGCCTGCGATGTGCTGCAAAAAAAAGTTTTGTTCTTTTTATCCCCTGCAGGGGATTTTGCTGGAGACGGCCACTGCCGCCATTTTGCGAGTGTTGCCCGCTCGTTATGGCCTCTAGTGTGCACGGCAGCCATTTTTGATTGGTCGGCTGTGCATTAAAGGCTATGGCTGGATGGGTGGGCGGTCCCATAGCGCTTCCTGGTCCGAGAAACACATGTGAAGACGCTGGAAACAGCAGCAGCAGCAACGCTTTTGCGGTTTGTACAGGCAGAGTCAGCAGCTTGAGAGCGCTTCTCCTGGGGCAGGGTGCAGGCTGCAGTGCGGTCCTCCTGGGAGTACCTACAGGGGTCTCTGACCAGTGTGCCTGGGGGTGCGCCTATTTCCGGTGCCTAGGTTTCTATTGGGCGTGGGTGGCGCAATGGCGGCTGAAGCTAGCGCTTCTACTGCGGGGACCTCCACTGGGGCTGAGGGTGTGCTGGGTCCTGTGGTGCCTCTAGCTACCTTGACTCAGGTCCTGGAGTCCTTTATTTCCCGGGCAGAGCTGGGCCGTGACCGCAGAGCGGACAAGAGGCGGCCACCTCCTTCCCCTTCATCTGGGGATTCAGACCTTGAGGGGGGGTCCATCAGAACGGGGACCCCCCTCGAGTTGTTGGATGGGGAGTTCTGGGATTCCTCTGATGGGGAGGAAGATTTTTCAGGGCAGACCATTGCGCGTGTAAAGGCTTTGGTGGGCTCCTTAATCTCATCTGTTTGTGAGACGCTAAAGCTGGGGACAGCGGGTGACTCGCAGGAGACAGCTGTGGTCTTTGGATCGCATAGGCCCGTTTGCACCCCTAAGGTGTTCCCTTATGTACCTTTCTTTGACCAGTTTGTATATAAAGAGTGGCAGCGGCAGCAGAGCTCTCTGCCTCTACCAAGACAGTTTGCTGTACGTTATCCTTTTGAGGACTGTATGCCGCAGAAATGGGTCTCCCCCAAGGTAGACCCCCCTGTGTCCCGCCTGAGCAAGGCGACCAGTATTCCGGTGGAGGGCATGCCCTCTTTTAAGGATCCGGCTGACAGAGGGCCGAGGCAGTTGCCAAGGCCATGTTTGTCTTGACTTGGTCGACCATGCGGCCGACGCTAGCGTCGGTGCTTGTGGCACAAGCTCTGATGGAATGGGCTGGGGTGTTGCATCGTGATTTGAGCAAATCGCATGTCCCGCCTGAAACCGTGGAGCTTGCTGAACAGCTCACCCAGGGGCTCGGGTATCTCTGTGATGCGGCCCTGGACATAGCTCCCATACTGTCAAAACTGTCCGCCTTCGCTGTAGTGATTTAGGCGTGTACTCTGGTTGAAGTGCTGGTCTGGGGACCAGGCGTCAAAGAATTCGCTTACTGACTTGCCTTTTCAGGGAGGGCGCCTCTTCGGAGCTTCTCTGGATGAGATCATCAAGGATCTCACAGGGGGAAAGAGTACCTTTCTTCCTGAGCCTAAGAGGGGTAAGGAGCCTCGTCGCAGGCCGGGCCCCTCGCTTTCTGGTCAGTAAAGGTTTTTTCGTGCCCCCCGTTCGGCTGGCAAAGGTGGTAAGCCCTCCAAGGCTGCTACAGGAGGTCAGAAGCGACCGTGGCAGCATAAGCAAGAGAAGTCGGACGGGAAGCCCTCCTCCGCATGATGGGTTGCCCCCTCCCGTCGCTCGGGTGGGGGTCGTCTGCTGGAGTTCGTGGAACAATGGACCTCTCGCATTTCAGATTCCTGG
The DNA here is from genome assembly GCA_018402905.1 of Glandirana rugosa. Classification (NCBI taxonomy): domain Eukaryota; kingdom Metazoa; phylum Chordata; class Amphibia; order Anura; family Ranidae; genus Glandirana; species Glandirana rugosa. Next base: position 43,123 of record BLSH010131315.1, on the reverse strand, counting down.
GTGTGCGAGGTGGTCTCCGCGGGGTACAAGATAGAATTCTGTGCCATGCCTCCAGACAGGTTCTTTGCCTCCAATCTGAGGCTTCCCCCAGGGCGACGGTTGGCCCCGCTGGGGGCCGTGCAGGATCTACTCTACAAGGGGGTGGTTGTGCCGGTGCCGACCACGGAACGTTTCCATGGTTTTTACTCCAACCTGTTTGTGGTCCCTAAGAAGGATGGGGTCAGGCTCATTCTGGATCTGAAGGCGCTCAACATTTTATGTTCGGGCACGGAAATTCAGGATGGAGTAAATCCGCTCGGTGGTAGCGGCCCTTCGCCAGGGGGACTTGCTAGCATCCTTGGATATCAAGGATGCGCATCTGCATGTCCCCATCTGTGTCTCGCACCAACGTTTTCTAAGTTTCATGGTGGGCGATCAACACTACCAGTTTGTGGCCTGCCGTTCGGTTTGGCCTCGGCCCCCAGGGTTTTCACCAAGCTCCTGGCCCCGGTGTTGGCTCTATTGCGACAGAGGGGCATTGCAGTTCTGGCATATCTGGACGACCTGCTTCTGTGGGCAGAGTTGGCCTCAGCTCTGAGCGACAACATGGCCATCACACTGCACACCCTACAGGAGTTCGGATGGGTGATCAATCGGCCGAAGTCTGTGTTGACTCTGTCACACCGCCTGGAGTACATGGGTTTGACCTTGGACTTGGCCAGGGCAAAAGTTTTTCTCCCTTCAGGAAAACTGCATACGCTGCAGCAGGCAGTGAGGTCTCTTCTGGCATGGAAGTGGCTCTCTGAGGGTCCTGGGGCTCATGGTGTCCACCTTCGAGGCGGTTCTGTATGCCCAGAGTCATACCCGGTCCCTGCAGCGCCTGATTCTGCTGCGATGGGACAAATCTCCTCTGTCCCTGGATCGCTTGGTCAAACTGGAGCGTGAGGCCAGGGCCTCTCTAATTTGGTGGTTAAAAGCCTCGGCCCTGAAGGAGGGGGAAGTCCTTCCTCCCCATGATGTGGGCCGTGGTGACCACAGATGCCAGTCTATGGGGGGGGAGGGGGGGAGTCCTGGGGTTGTTGTCAACCCAGGGTCATTGGTCTCGGGAGGAAAGTCTGCTCCCGATCCATGTGCTGGAACATCGGGCCATCAGGGGTGCCCTGTCCGAGTCCAGTCGGACAACGCCACGGCCGTGGCATATGTGAACCATCTGGGTGGAAAGAAAAGCTCGGCGGCAGCATTAGAGGCGGCTCATATTCTGCGGTGGGCAGAGCTTCATGTGCCGGCTTTCTCCTCCGTGCACATTCCGGGCATAGAAAATTGGCAAGCGGATTACCACAGCTGACAGAGGTTTGGTCAGGGAGAGTGGTTCCGGCATCCGGATGTGTTCCGACAACTTTGCCAAAAGTGGGGCACTCCAGACGTAGATCTGCTGGCGTCCCGGCTCAATCGAAAGGTTCAGACCTTCGTGAGCAGAGCAAGGGATCCGCTGGCGGATGCTTTTCCCCTGTATGCTTTTCCCCCTCTCAAACTGATTCCGCATCTGTTGCGCAGGATAGAGGTGGAGGAGATTCCAACCATTCTGGTGGCTCTGGATTGGCCTCGGCGTCCATGGTACGCCGACGCGGTGTGTATGGTGGTGGATTCTCCCTGGGGTCTCCCGCTTCGCGAGGACCTTCTGTCCCAGGGCCCTATCTTGCACCCTGCTTTACCCTCTCTGGCTTTGACGGCCTGGCTATTGAATCCCAGGTCTTGAGGGATCGGGGGGTCACCGCTTCGGTGATTCCCACCATGCTCAAGGCACGTAAGTGCACTTCTAGGAAGATATACCATCACACCTGGAGTGTGTATATCGCCTGGTGCGATGGGGGGGTGTGGAACCCCCGTTCCTTTTTGGTGTCCCGGGTGCTAGCTTTTCTTCAGCAAGGACTGGACCGTAAACTAGCGTTGAGCACTATCAAGGGTCAGGTTTCTGCCTTGGCTATCTTTTTTCAGCGTCCTTTGGCGACGCATTCGTTGATTCGCACCTTTATTCAGGGGGTCCAACATGCCGCTCCCCAGGTGCGTACGCCTTTGGCGCCTTGGGACCTCAATCTGGTTCTTTCGGGGCTTCAGAAGCCTCCCTTTGAAAATATCAGGGAAATTTCCTTACAACTGCTTTCGCAGAAGGTGGCCTTTCTGGTAGCCATCGCTGCTGCCAGACGAGTGTCAGGGTTGGCAGCTCTGTCGTGTAGGTCTCCGTACCTGGTCCTACACAAGGATAAGGCGGTTTTGCGCCTGTCACCTTCCTTCTTGCCGAAGGTGGTATCTTTTCAGATTAATGAGGACATTATCCTTCCTTCGCTATGTCCGCTCCCCGTCCCATCCTAAGGAGATTGCCTTGCATTCCTTGGATGTGGTTAGGGCTTTGCGGGTGGACCTGGCGACCACGGCCCCTTTTCGGAGGTCGGATGCGCTCTTTGTCGTGGTGGATGGACCACGCAAGGGCTTGGCGGCCTCTTCGGCCACCATTTTTCAATGGATTTGACACTGACCCGTGCGTATGACTTGAGGGGTCTCGAGCCCCCCTTTCCGGTCACAGCTCCCTCTACCAGGGCGATTAGCACTTCCTGGGTTTTCAACATCAAGCGTCAGTTTCATAAGTGTGCAGAGCAGCTACATGGTCCTCGGATGCTGCTTTTGGCCGCAAGGTTTTGCAGGCCACTGTGAGGTTCCTCCCAAGTCTTTGTGTAGAGTTCCCCTGTTGGGGTGAAATTTTGTTTTTGCGTTACCCAACCCTCTTTTGACACTGCTTTGGGATGTCCCCAGGTGTAATGAAGAGATGCTGCATCCGTCAACGAATATTATTAGTATTAAAAATGGTGCAGCGCTAGTTAATTCAATGTATCATGAGTCTCTTAAACAATAAATCCAGGAAAGTGTTCAAGGATAAAGGCAAACAGGAAAAAGTCCCAATCCGTGACAGATAAGAAAATGGAAACACTCTGGTGCCACTCAACACCCCTGCTGATATACTCTTACCAGAGTCAACGAATGAAAGAGAAAATAGAATTTTTTAACTCACCGTAAAATCCTTTTCTCTGAGTTCATTGACGGATGCAGCACCCACCCCTATGTTTGGTTTGAGCTTGCACTGCTTGTTACGGACTGAAGGCTGAGCTGGCTGGTGGGGGATGGGGGGGTTATACCAAGGAGGACCACCCCCTGGGAGGGGCTGTGTCTTCTTATTAGCTGAACTGAAGTTCTGCATAGTCCACTCCTAGTGAAAGGTGGCATAACCCCAGGCGTAATGAAGAGATGCTGCATCCGTCAATGAACTCAGAATAAAGGATTTCACGGTGAGTTAAAAAATGTTATTTTTTTTCTTATAGAGCAGCACAAGTTATAGTTATCAGGTGAGGTACAGGTATGAGATGCGTGGGAGACAGGGTGACAGCCCTATTAAACAAATGCTTAAAGAAAAGATACGATTTAACATTATATTGCACACCCCTATAGTGTACTATTTAGTAGTAGTAATAACTACATAAAACAACAAATTCCATTAGGATTGTATGAGGTACCTGCCTGATGATGAATGGTGCACTGGTGGTCTGGTCAGTGGTGGTCCCATGCAGCAGCCTTGGAGGTGAGGTGAGAACGGAGGGACAAGCGCGGCCTGGGACACTGGCGGCCTCAGGCCTGGATCACTTGGGTCTGTCTTCAGCAAACTGGAGGACAAGTGCTGGTTCGGGTCTCCTCTGCACTGCAGCAGCCTGCCTGTGCCTGAATGAGACTAGGAGGACTAGTATCTCTGCTGGGCCTGGGACCAGGAGTCGGGAACACGCACTGCACGTGTCTCCCCTCCTGCAGCATCCAGCTTGGCTCCGCGCCGCCACCGCTGTGGATGACGTCAGAAGAGGCGCCGCTCGCCCTCGGCTCCTTTGGGCTGTTTGCGGCGAGCGGATGACATCACGTGAGAATCGATTGACGGTCGCTGCATCGATGCGCATCGCGGGCTGCCAAAGCGCGATGCATCAATTAAATTCCGCAGCCTTAGGAGACCTACTTGGCCACTGAATCACTTTCACCTTTCTGTTCTTCAGAAATGCAACAGTAGCATTAGATGTGTGTTTTGTATCATTGTCATGGTGGAAAAGTGCACAATGACCAAGGGTACGGAGTGATGGTAGCATCATCTCTTTCAATATAGAGCAGTACATCTGTGAATTCATCATTCCATCAATGAAATTCAGCTCCCCGACACCAGCAGCACTTGTGCAGCCCCACAGAAGGACATTGCACCACCATGTTTCACTGTAGGCACCATGCATTTTTATTTGTACTCCTCTGCCATACAGTTTCAAAGCATATCTTGGTCTCTTCATTCCAGAGTACAGAGTCCCAGTAGTCATTTTTTTTTCAGCATGGGCTCTGGCAAATTCTAGGTGGGTTTTTTTTTTTTTTTTGGGGTGCATGGGAGGCTTCCTTTGTGGATGACACCCATGAATGCCATTCCTCAGCAATGTACACCGTATTGTCACGTCAAACAATCCCCAGTTTGGCTGTCTACTACTTTAGCTAACTGCAGTGAACTTCCATGGCGATTTTCTTCAACCCTTCTCATCAGAAGACACTCCTGTGGAGGTGTTGGCTCCCGTGGATGTCCTGCACGTCTCTCTGAGATGGTTGCAGTTCCATCTTTGGTTTATTTTTGTATCACTTTTGCCACAGTATTCTGCAGTCTTCAACTTTTCCTGTGTAAAGAAACTGTTTTCCCTTGACATTTCTCTTCCATGTGGTGCCATTGCTGACAGCATGAAATGGGAAGGGGTTTTCTTTAAGTAATTCCCTTTTGTAACCAACTCTCTGCTGGACACCTGTTAAATGAATAATTTGACTCGCCTATAATTGAATTCTTGTTAGGATTTTGTTGTCTAACATTTAGCCTTGCTCCTAAGACTTTGATTGTGTGTATTTATTTTTGCAATATTATCTTGAATGAATTTCTTAGGAAAAATACTTTGTGTGCAAATTAACAAATCTTGGTTGCAATTAATGGCCCACATTTGTGGGAGTATTTTCTAGTATAGTGTCCCATAGAAAATGTTGATTCTGAAATGAAAGAAATGAAACACAAATCTGTTGGGGTGTACTCATTTATGCTGAGCACTGTACACACACATATATATATATATATATATCTTTTTTTTTTGCAGGGGCCCTAGAGTATAAAATGGCCGTGGTTGCAATTTTTTGTCACACAGCATTTGCGCAATGGTTTTTCCGAATTTTTTATTTTTTTTAAATACACTTTTTATGGGATTATTTGGTTGTATGTGTGTATGTGTATATGTGTGTGTGTATATATATATATATATATATATATATGTATATACATTTTTTTTTTTTTTTTTTGGTTGAACTGGATGGACTTGTGTCTTTTTTCAACCTGACTAACTATGTAACTTTAATTTTTCATGCAAAAAAACACAAAATATAACCCATAATTTTGGTATAATGTTACGCAGAGTTCATTCTTTAACCACTTCCTTACTGGTTACTTAAACCCCCCTCCTGCCCAGACCAATTTTCAGGTTTCAGTGCTGTCGCATTTTGAATCACAATTGCGCGGTCGTGCGACGTTGTACCCAAACAAAATTGATATCCTTTTTTTCCCCACAAATAGAGCTTTCTTTTGGTGGTATTTGATCACCTCTGCGGTTTTTATTTATTTATTTTTTCCAATAAAGAATTTTATTAGAAATTGCAAGTAACAGAGGTAATACAGAATTACGAGTTTGCACCAATAAAAATGTACATGTATCGGGCAAATAGAGACGACAAAAGGTAAACTAGCTCCGCATAGTATTTCAGAGAGAGCCATGGTACGTAAAGCCACATATGATCCTGTATCATAGACATAGTAACAAATAGAGGTATAACTGAAGGTAGATAAAAGGTACAACTAAACAAGTACCTCCAAATCTAGATGGTTCGCGGTCACCTGGGCTCACATCCGTAGAACATCAGGTAAGGGCGTAGATTGAACTGTGATTCAAGTACCGTAGAGTTGTTAAGGTTCCTTCTACTACTTGGTGTCCAATTGAAGTATGTTAGTGTAAGGTTTGGAACTGCATGTGGTCTCTATAACCATTCTCCCCATTACGTGGGAAGCATTATACTGGTCCCGCGTTCGGCATCCCGGCGCATAGGTAGATAGGTGCGATTCATTAAACTGGTCAGGGTGGGGTATGGGAGGGCAGGAAGATGGAGATGGGGGAAGTAACGGGGTGAGGTCAGGCTATGAGGGGGGATATAAGGGGGGAGGGGCGGGAAAAAACACTTGGGAATAGGGATGGGTATTAGCCGTCTCTCCCGTCTCCACGACAGCCCAGGGAGGACCAGGAGGCTTAATCAACAACTCCCTAAAAAAAAAAGAAAACACACTGCGTCCAGTATTTCATAGCAAATATCCTCTTTAATCATGGGAGAGTGAGTCCCCAACTTCTGCCCCTGTTTAGGGCCGGGGTTCTCTCCCTCCATGGGCCCGGCAAGAAGCAAGGATGGGGGGAGACTTGTCCATGCCTGAATGGCTAAATGGTGTTCGAATCAGGATGGTGTGCACAAAGCGCTAGGGGATATAAGTTCTTTATATCTATCTGTGGTTACAAAATGTGTCCAGCAAGCCCATGTGCGGTTGTAGTTGGCTGGTGTGTCCTTATTTATGTGGATCAATTCCTCCATCTCAGCTGTTTTATTAATACGGTGGAACCATTCTGAAACTGTCGGAGCGCGTTGGGATTTCCAATGTTTTGGAATACATAATTTAGCAGAATTGACCATATGCATTGTGAGAGATCTACAGTACGAACGTATAGGGAGCGGGACGTGGTGCAGTAATAAATGAGCTGGGGAAAGTTCCAATCGAACGGTAGTAACCTGCTCTGTGATCTCCTTGACCTTCGCCCAGAAGGGACGGATTTTGGGGCATGACCACAAAATATGTAAGCGCGTTCCCTCTTCAGCCAGACATCTCCAGTATGTGTCTGGGATGGAGGGGTTGAATTTATGTAACAGAGCAGGTGTACGATACCATCTGGTTAGAGTCTTGTAATTGTTTTCCTGGACTGTTACATTTAACGAGCCCCTGTGGGCTAAGGTATAGATGCGTTCCCATTGGGATTCTGAGACGTCCAACTGTAGGTCCCTCTCCCAAGATCTGCATGCTTTCCCTAAATTGGGGGGGTGCTGGCAAATAACATCGAGTGTAATGTCGATATCAAGTGTAGCTGGGGGGAATTTTGCAGGCAAAGTGTTTCAAAACCTGTGAGCGGCCGCGGTTTTTATTTTTTGCGCTATAAACAAAGAGCGAGCGACGATTTTGAAAAAAGAACAATATTTTTTTACTTTTTGCTCTAATAAATATCCAAAAATAAAATATATAAAAAAAAAAAAATGATTCATTGGGTTTGGCCGATTTATGTTGTTCTACATATTTTTGGTAAAAAAAATCGCAATCAGCGTTTATTGATTGGTTTGCGCAAAAGTTATCGCGTCTACAAACTATGGGAAATTGATTTATCGTTTTTATTATTTTTTTTTTTTCTAGTAATGGCGGCGATCTGCGATTTTTGTCGGGACTTTGATATTGGGGCGGATATGTCCGACATTTTTGACACTTTTTTTGGGACCAATGACATTTATACAGCGATCAGAAATTTAAATATCCACTGGTTACTGTGTAAATGTCATTGGCAATGAAGGGGTTAACCTGCAGGGGGTAGTGAAGGGGTTAACAGTGTTCCCTGGGTGTGTTCTAACTGGGGGGGGGGGGATGGGTTTGGCAGGGACATAACAGATCTAACTGATCCCAGTGACAGGGATCAGTAGATCTGCTTGTCCCCCTCTCACAGAACGGGGAACCGCCATGTTTACATTGGCTGTTCCCCGTTCTACAGCTCTGCAGGCGATCGCGGGTCCGGAGCGGACATCGAGTCCGCCCGACCCACGGGCACACAGCCTGAGAGTGCGCGCCGGGAGCGTGCAAAGGGGCGGACGTCCACCCCGGAGATTGAGATCCGCGCTGTAGACGTCTTTCGTCTATAGCGCGGATCTCAAGCGGTTAAAATTGCGCACGCTCATGGAAGGACGACGAACTGTTAAAAAAAAAAATCTCCAAAGACAACACACTAAAAATGTTTACAGTTACAAAGGACGTCAGTCAAATGCTAGAATTATTGCTTTCGCTATAAAATTTGCAGAGAAACCTAATGTGTAATGCGAACATGGTTTACATATGCGGGCGTGACCTATGTATGTGTTTGCCTCTCGGTGCCTGTAAATGTGATCCACGCTAAAAATCGTGATTGGATTATATGCATACATATGATAGAATTAAAAGGTCTAGGTGAGAAACAAAAAAAAAAAAAAATCAAAAATATACCATGTGTACCATCTGGTCCAGGTCATGGTGTAATTACATAAAGCGGGTAAAATAAGCATTGAACAAGTCCCAATTTTTCTAGGTAAATATATATTTCTAAAGATGCTATTGACATGAAATTTTCAGCACATATCGGTAAGGCTTCATGCACACTGTAGTTGATAAACTACCGTTTTTGGTCATTTGGGCGTTTTTTTAAACAGCCCAAAAATGCCCCTTTGTTATCCTATGTGTCCATGCACACATGGACGTTAATTGTAGTTTAACAGCAGTGGCATTTTTGGGCTGTTATCTGAACGCCCTGAATTGGCGTTCAAAAGTCGTCGTCCTAACCACAAAACACTGCTGAATGCCGATTAATGCTCATAAACGCCGGTAAATGGCCGTTTTATAGGCATCCAGCCTTTTTTGTAGTCAATGGAAGCTAATGAAGTAAAAAAAAAACACACAAAAAAAAAAACAAAAAACGCTCAAATGCCGATAAACGCCGCTTACAAAATGCTGCAAAAAAAAAACGTTTTCTAAGCAGCGTCTCCTGCCTAACGCCCAGAGAGCCCATGAAGCGTCCAGTGTGCGTGGAGCCTTCCAATCCATGCAATACATACATACAAATAAACCAAAACAAGATCACAGCGGAGCTGGCTTGCTTGGAGATCTCAGACTGATAGCTGCACCAGAGCATTTGACATGCACTTCAAAGGAAAAGGAAATGGGAGGAGGGGCTGAGTGGGGGAGAGCAGAGCTGGTTTGCCTGAGATAGCCAGGACCAATAACGGAACAGGAACATTCAGCTGTAGAAATCAAATGTCAGTACAAGAGAGGAGGTGTCCTGAATGACTTGATTAGATTGTTTTTAATCAACCATTCAGGAATCTAAAATGTGGATAATACAGATGTCAATGTCAGAAAGCATAGAAATCTGTGGGCGATTTTCATTCTTGACTGGAATTCCGCTTTGAATGAAATGACGTTTGCCAGTACTGTACACCATGATGTTCCCACCTCCAAACTTCACTGTTGGTATGGTACTTTTTTAGGGCTGTTCACAAGTCTATTTACAGGTGATGTAGTATTCCACAAAACTGGTATGGTTTGTCACTACATCACTGGGCTGGTATTTGTGTCTGAAAGTGTGCTCACCTCAGGGAGCTCTGTGCCAGCTCACAGCATATAATCCCATCATGATTTTTGGACTTTTTCTTTATTTTTTATATTTATCCAGATCTTGGCAGCTGCAGCCGTGATCCTGGTATTTTTTAAGGTAGCAATGGGCTTTCATGTAGAAGTGATCTAAGCAAATTTACTCCTGCCTGATTACTTCTACAGGACGTGGAAGAGCCCCTACACCCCCACCACTGCTGTCTCCAAACTCTCCAGTGCAATCAGTGTGACTAAACCGGAAGCAATGAGGTTTTTATAGTTTTGGTTTTTGCTGCTTGCAAGCAGTCACCAGTTTGTAATGCATCTGATCAAACTGGTCTCAAATTGATTGGATACTTTCTAGGACAGTGGAAAGATCTAAGTTTATATAGTGAAAGTGTGATGTTGCTACCTTTTTGCCTTGCAAATATGTGAAAATTATAATACCTGTGCTCAGACCATAGCTGAATACAATGTGAAACTATCTTCTAGGAAGCGGTCAGTAACAAAGCATGTCATCTGTATAAAACCTTCTTTCTCCGATCGTTCACTGACAGACGCAGCTCTCCATTACCTGTGGGGTTTATGCTGGTCTCACTAGGAGTTAACTAGGCAGGGAAAAGAAACAGCTGGCCCCTCCCATGGGGCCGTCCTCTCTTCCCACATAAACCCTTTCCATAGCATAGCTCTCCAGTTTAAATGCCTAGTTTGCAAGGAGTTGACCTGGCTTCCCTTTAGGGGAATTGCGGTCCTGTTTGTGACCATTCTTTTTGTTTTATTTTATTTTCTTGTCTTCTAGCAAGATGATCTGCTATCAAGAAGCCGGTCGGGGCATGTAGAGTCCATGGGCTCTGTACTTTCCTTGACCTGGCTGACTGATGCGATCCAGTCCCGCAGTATGGGGACCCGCCGCATAGTGCCAGTTCCGTGCGGGTGGCCGGGGGTGATCCCCACTTACGCCCAGCCCGATGCGATTCGGTAGGGCGAATTTCTGGCCTGCAGCATGTCGTCTAGGCAGGGGCGGAAAGTCTGTGACTGGGTGGCTACCCATGGCGCTCAGCTGCAGTGGTGAGTGAGAGTTCCTCCCTTCACCCTTTTTCAGGGGCGGAAGGGGGACCGACGGAAAAAAAAATATTTTTGTCTGGGTAGCCGCCGGCAGGGGCGCGTGGAGCTCCTGCCCCACGGCACGGCTCTTCTGACAATCCTCCGGGGTTACTGGCAGCAAAAAAACAGCAAGTAACAGCTGGGCTCCCCTGTGGGTGCTGATGGCGGCGGGTGCAGTCCTCCTGGGTTCCCTGGTGTGCTGTGGGGCGTTGGTGTGCGGCAGTGTGGGGGTGCCTCATCCTCTTTAGTACCACGTGTTGTCACTGAGAGGGGTCTGGGGGCAAATAGCAATGGCAGAATACACTGCTGAACCTGCTGGGGAGGCTTCAGCGGTGGCGCAATCTGCGCAAGGGGCATTTATGGACCAGCTACGGGCGGTCTTTAGTGAATTTCTGCCCCGGCCGGAGGTCGCCCAAGAAGCGTCCCCTTCCTCCCCCTTATTCATCGGGGCAGGATTCTGATCAGGAAGTGGCCTCAGGGGTCTCAGGGACCCCAGTGGACCTATCTGATGGGGAACTGGGCCCATCAGACGGTGAAGAGGATCAAGGGGCGGCGGCTGCGCGCCAAAAAGCGTTGGTCGCCGCCATTATCACTGGCATTCGCACTACGCTGCGATTGAGCCAGGATGGTGAATCGCAGACTTCTGTGTATGTGTGTGGGTCCTCTAGGGCCCCCAAGGCTTACCCCTACGATCAATTATTTTGATTGTTTTCTTTACCGTGAATGGCAACGTCCGCAGCTTTCCTTTTCGCTGTCAAAACGGTTCGCTGCTCGCTATCCCTTTGAGGAAAGCTTTTTGAAGAAATGGGAATTGCCTGTGGTGGACCCACTGTTAGCCCACCTTAGTAAGGCAACGACTATTCCTCTGGAAGGGTCTCCTTCTTTCAAGGACCCCGCTGATAGAAAATCCGAGGAGCTTTTAAAGTCGCTTTTCCTGGTGGCAGGTTCTGCTGTGCGGCCAGCCATGGCGGCTCAACATCTGTCGGAGCTTATGGCGGAGCTTCAGTCCGATCTGGAATGCGGCCCCCTGATGGATGCACCGCAGAGGGCTGAGTTTTTGCTCCAAGGGTTCGAGTACCTTTGTGACGTGGCTGTTGATTTACTGCCGATGTTATCCAGGATAGCGATTTTTGCCGTTATCCTCAGACGGATTCTTTGGTTGCGTTCTGGGTCAGACGACCATGCTTCCAAAAAATGTCTTGCTGACCTCCCTTTTCAGGGTGGACGTCTGTTTGGTCCACATTTGGATGAGATCATAAAAGACTTTACGGGAGGTAAGAGTACCCCTCTTCCGGAGCCCCGGAGGGGCGAGTTTCGCCATAGACAGGGGCCCCCTCCCTCGTGTCAGAAGAGGTTTTTTCGCGCCCCGAGCGCAACAGGTAAGGGGACCCGTCCCGGTAAGGCCACTGCAGGGGCCGGTAAGCTGCAGTGGCAGCGCAAAACCGAAAAGGCGAAAGACAAGTCCTCCTCAGCCTGATGGGTTGCCCCCACCCGGGTTTCGGGTGGGGGGGGACGTCTTCTGGGGTTCGCAGACCGGTGGCTGGCTCACATTCCCGATCGTTGGGTCCGGGAAGTGGTGTCCGCCGGGTACAGGATAGAGTTCAACACTCTACCCCCAGACAGGTTTTTCCCTTCAAACTTAGGGCTCCTGCAAGATCGCCGGGAGGCCCTTTTCAGGGCTGTTCAAGTACTTTCAGACCAAGGAGTGATTGTGCCAGTGCCTCCAGAAGAGAGGTTTCTACTCGAATCTATTCGTGGTTCCCAGGAGGGGGGGGGGGGTTCGGCCAGTACTGGACCTAAAGGCCCTGAACCGGTATGTCGGGGCACGGAAATTCCGGATGGAATCTATCCGCTCGGTTGTGGCCGCCCTCCATCAGGGGGAGTTTCTGGCATCCCTGGATATCAATGCTTCCTGCACTTTAAACGCAGGGGGAAAACCAAAGAACTGGTGGTGGATTTCCGTAGACACAAACACTTCATCATTTCCATTGGTAAACATTCAGGGAAAGGACATTGTGAGAGTGGATTCTTACAAATACCTGGGTGTTCACCTAATCAACAAACTGGACTGGATAGACAACACTGAGGCAATCTATAAGAAAGGGCAGAGCAGACTCTTTCTGCTGAGGAGACTAAGGTCTTTTGAAGTGCAGGGAGAGCTACTGAAGACATTTTTTGACTCTGTGGTGGCCTCAGCCATATTCTATGGTGTGGTCTGCTGGGGCAGCAGCATCTCTACTGCAGACAGGAAGAGACTGGACAAGCTGATCAGGAAGGCCAGCTCAGTCCTGGGGATTCCCCTGGACACTGTACAGGAGGTGGGAGAAAGGAGGATGGTAGCAAAACTATCATCATTGCTGCAGAACGCCTCTCACCCCCTGTATGAAACCGTTACCTCGCTGAGCAGCTCCTTCAGTGACAGATTGTTACATCCTAAGTGTTTGAAAGAGCGTTATAGAAGGTCTTTTCTCCCTGCTATTAGACTTTACAATCAAAGCTGCTCCCAGTGAACCATTAACCAATAATACACATTGTTATTACTGTTTTACTGTGTAAAATACCACCTGTGTGCAATATCACTTGCAATACGTACTTTTTCCTCATTTGTATTTATACATTGTTTTGTGTATATACTTGTATACTATAGTATGTTTATTGTCTATTCTTTTATATAATTGCATTTATTTTTTATTTTTTCATGCTGCTGAAACAAAGAAATTTCCCCACTGTGGGACGAATAAAGGTTTATCTTATCTTCTCTTTGCGGTGGGAGACCTCCATTTTCAATTCGTGGCTCTCCCCTTCGGTCTGGCCTCGGCACCCCGAGTTTTCACAGAACTGCTAGCCCCGGTGTTGGCGTTGCTGCGACAGAGAGGCATTGCGGTAGTAGCCTACCTAGATGACCTGCTCCTGCGAGCGGAGTCCGTCTCGGCTCTGGAGGAGAATGTGAGGATCACAATGACCTCGCTGCAGAATTTCAGCTGGTTACGTAACCTGCAGAAATCGTCGGTGTCTCTGACCATTCGCCTGGAGTACCTGGGTCTGATATTGGACACAGTGCAGGCGAAGGTGTTCCTCCCTCCAGCCAAGTTGCTGTCTCTACAGTCGGCAGTGCAAACCCTTCTGTCGCACCGCCGGTCTTCGTTACGATTCTGTATGCGGGTGCTGGGGCTCATGAGTCTTTTGAGGCGATACCATTTGCCCAGAATCACACTCGTCTCCTTCAGCGAGCAATTCTGGCTCGGTGGGACAGGTCACCTCGGTCCTTGGACCTTCTGATTCGTCTGAGCTCACAGACCTGGGCGTCTCTGACTTGGTTGCTTCGGGACTCGGCCCTGACTCAGGGGAAGTCATTCCTGCCCCTCCAGTGGGTGATCATCACCACGGATGCCAGTCTTTCAGGCTGGGGAGGGATCCTGGGGCAGCTATCGGCCCAGGGTCGTTGGTCAGCACAGGAGGCTTGCCTCCCCATCAATGTGCTGAAGCTGGGAGCAATCAGATTGTGCCTATCTCACTGGACAGTGAGATTGCAGGACCGTCCAGTCCGAATTCAGTCGGACAATGCCACAGTAGTGGCGTATGTGAACCATCAGGGCGGCACAAGAAGTTCAGCAGCGGTGGCGGAGGCAGCTCTGATACTGCGTTGGGCGGAACATCACGTTCCGGCAATCTCCGCCATTTACATTCCAGGTGTGGAGAACTGGCAGGGGTTCAATCACAAGGTGGAGACCTTTGTGTCCAGAACAAAGGATCCGTTGGAAGTGGCCACGGACGCTCTGGTGGCCCCCTGGGGCCGTTACCGATTTCCGTATGCTTTCCCTCCGATAAAACTGTTACCGCGATTGATCCGCAGGATAGTGGCGGAGGGAATACCAATAATCCTGGTGGCTCCAGATTGGCCTCGGCGCACTTGGTACGCCGATGTGGTGCAAATGGTGGCAGACTCCCCCTGGCGGCTCCCGCTGAGAGACGATCTTCTGTCTCGGGGGCCCATCTTGCACCCTGCTTTACCCTCGCTTGGCTATTGAGTCCCAGGTGCTAAGAGACAGGGGAGTCGCTGACTCTGTGATCCCTACATTGTTGAAGGCTCGCAAGTGTACTTTCCGCAAGATTTACCACTGCACCTGGAAGGCTTATATAGCTTGGTGCGGGGCGGAGGGTCTGAACAAAAAACTGGCTTTGAGTACTCTTAAGGTCCAGATATCGGCTCTGGCAGTTCTTTTCCAGAGACCTTTGGCTTCGCACTCGTTGATTCGTACCTTTGTTCAAGGTGTGAGACATGTGGCGCCTCGGGTGAAGATTCCGTTGGCTCCGTGGGATCTAAATTTGGCGATTTCTGTACTTCAGAAACCGCCTTATGAAAAAATCAGTGAGATTTCCTTACAACTGCTCTCGCAGAAGGTGGCTTTCCTAGTAGCCATCACCTCCATCAGACGGGTGTCTGAATTAGCAGCACTCTCGTGCAAATCTCCCTACTTACTCCTGCATAAGGATAAGGCGGTCTTGCGACCCTCTCCTTCCTTTCTTCCGAAGGTGCTTTCTTCCTTTCACATTAATTCATTGTGCCCTCGTCCATCGCATCCAAAAGAAATTGAATTGCATGCTTTGGATGTAGTGAGGGCCTTAAGAGTGTATTTGTCTGCTACAGCTTCTTTTTGAAAAGCTGATGCCCTGTTTGTGCTGCCTGAGGGTCCGCGCAAAGGTTTGGCAGCTTCCTCGGCTACGATCTCTCGTTGGATCCGACAGACTGTGACCCCATGCGTATTCTGTTCGGGGCAAGGTTCCTCCTTTTCCGGTCACGGCTCATTCTACCTGGGCTGTTAGCACTTCCTGGGCTTTTAGACATCAGGCCTCTGTGGCACAGGTGTGCAAGGCGGCCACTTGGGTCTCGGTTCACACTTTCACTAAGTTTTATAAGGTTGATGTGTTTGCATCTTCGGATGCTGCTTTTGGCTGCAAAGTTTTGCAGGCGGCAGTGTAGGCGCATCTGGCGCCTCCTTAGAGATTCTGTTGGATACTGTTGTTAGCGTTTGCCCACCCCTCTTTTTGACACAGCTTGGGGACATCCCCACACGTAATGGAGAGCTGCGTCTGTCAGTGAACGATAGGAGAAAAAGGGATTTTATTAAAACTTACCGTAAAATCCTTTTCTCCGAGTTCACTGACAGACGCAGCACCCACCCCTCTGTGCTCTGTACTTTGTACGGCTTGTGTATGAACTGATGAGCTATGCTATGGAAGGGGTTTATGTGGGAAGAGAGGACGGCCCCATGGGTGGGGCCAGATGTTTCTTTTCCCTGCCTAGTTAACTCCTAGTGAGACCAGCATAAACCCCACACGTAATGGAGAGCTGCGTCTGTCCGTGAACTCGGAGAAAAGGATTTTACGGGAAGTTTTAATAAAATCCCTTTTTTATTTAACCATCCAGTTGAGGGAAACGGAAACCATACACAAACATTGACGTATTTCAGCCTGGGTGGGCTTTAGTCATAACACTTTAATAGGCCCGCAGGTCTCTCAGTAAAGAGTACCTACCACTCTTCATGCTTTCAAAAGAGATGTGATAGTAATGACGTTGATTTTAAAAAAGACAATTTAAAGGAATGGTATAAAAATATGTATATTTACATAAGTAAAGCGCCACCGTTCTCCCATTCGCATGCAATGGCATACGTAGATCATGCATGCCAAGTGGTGATCACGCCACACGTGAGGTATTGCTGCGAATGTCAGTGAGAGCAATAATTCTAGCACCAGACCCCTTGTTTAACTTTAAACTGGTAACCTGTAAAGGCTTTTAGCCACTTCTGCCCCCTTAATGATCAGAACATTTTTTGCGATTCGGCACTGCGCCGCTTTAACTGACAATTGCGCGGTCGTGCGACGCTGTACCCAAACGTAATTGACGTCTCCCCCCCCCCCCCCCCCACAAATTGAGCTTTCTTTTGGTGGTAAACCAAAAAACCAACAGTTATAGCAAAAAGTAAAAAAACATTTTTTTTTTTTTTTTTTTTTTTTTTTTTTTTTTTTTAAATACATATCCAAAAAAAACCAAATGTATTCATCGGATTTGGCCGATATATATTCTTCTACATATTTGTGGTAAAAAAAAGTCGCAATCATAAAATTAAAAAAAAATTTGATTGGTTTGCACAGAAGTTGCCATGTTTACAAACCATGAGAATTCATTTATGGCGTTTTTATTTTTTTTATTTTTTTATTACTAGTGATCTGCGATTTTTATTGGAACTGCGATATTGCGGCGGACACAGACATTTTTGACACACTTTTGGGACCAATGACATTTATACAGTGATCAGAAATTTAACTAGCCACTGATTACTGTTTAAATGTCATTGGCAGTGAAGGGGTTAACTGTGTTCCCTGGGTGTGTTCTAATTGTATGGGGGCTGGGCTGGCAGGGGCATGACAGATCTAACTGATCCCGATCACGATCTCTGTTATGCTGCCTGTCAGAGCGGGGAACCGTTTATTTACATCAACGGTTCCCCATTCTTCCTCTATCACAGGCGATCGCTGGGACGCTCAAGGAGCTGGCTGCGGGCTTACCCGCAAATCGTGCGATCGCAGTTTATAAACGGTGATTCACGCTAACGAGCCACACTGCCACGGTGAAAACACGGTATGCGGTTGGGAAGTGGTTAAAGTGTCACCTTTGGATCACTTAATCTACCATAGTTTGTCGCCATTCCACAAACGTGCAGTTTTAAATTATGACATGTTAGGTCTCTATTTACTCTACATAACATCTTATATTTTACCAAAAATTTAAGTCGGCAGCAACGCTTACTGTAGCTGCTGACTTAATATTAGGACACTTACCTGTCCACTTTTGGGTGGAACTCCGCTTTAATAAACCATTGCATATATATCATATGATATGAAAAATTGCAGCAGGCATTTATTTTATTCAGGGCCCTTTTTATATAGGGTATGTTTAGGGGGTTTATGTGATTTTGTAGCACAAAAAAATAGATTTTTACATGTCCAGTATGTGAAAAATGTCACAATTGGCCTGGGTTTGATGTGATTAAATAGAATAGGTCCCAGGAGTCACTAGCTGCTCCAAAGATTTGTAAGTTATACCAATGGTAATGATTCTCAACACATTTTTACCACTTTTTTTGCACAGGAGAGAAGCCATATGAATGCTACATTTGTCATGCTCGCTTTACTCAGAGTGGAACAATGAAAATGCATATATTGCAGAAACATACTGAGAATGTAGCAAAATTTCACTGCCCTCATTGTGATACAGTTATTGCAAGAAAAAGTGATTTAGGTGAGTAAAGCTTTTAGTTATCTTGTGTTTGAGGATTTTGTGTTTTCCCTTTTCAAGGATCGAATTACTTTTTTATTATTGAATTACAATTTCTGTGTAGCTTGCGAAACAAAAAGGCTTTTGCAAATTGTTTTTAAATTATTTATTATATAATGTCTGGTTAAAGGCCAATAGTTTGTATAAATATTTTAGAACACGTAGTGTATTTTTTTTTTTTTTTTTTTTTTTAAGTTAAACTCCAGGCAGATGTAAAAGACAAAATTTATTGCAGCTCTGTATTGAAAGCAGTGTTTGTCTCCTGTGGGGAAAAAAAGTCAGCAGCTACAAAAACTGTGTAGTGTAGTACATGTTACAAAATGTATTGAAACCATGACAAGGAGACTAGGCAGCCTTTGGGAAGGACCAGTAAATGGCACGCAAGGGTTGGTGGAGCACACCTGGGTTTAGAAAAAAGGCAGGAATCTCCTCAAAACATGTAGCCACACTCACCGATGTCAATTCTGGTTCATTACTTGGGTTTCAGGTGCGCTCCACCAACCTCAGTGCGCTGCCTGGTCTCCTTGGTCACCATACCACCACTTCCTAGTGGCAGTGTTAACCCCCTGGATCTGTAAACTACAGTGACAGACCTACCTGAGACAAAACCTTCATAGGACTACATACAAGCAATCTTTACACTATCCGAGTGAGTTTCCAATTACTTTGTGTGAATTTGCTTCCTTTGCCCAGTGCACTTATATTGGCATCCTCTTGCTATCTTCTCAGTTACTACAGGTCTCTCTCCTGCCAGTGTTTCTACTCCACCTGTTCACTGATGCCCCTGCTGTACGAGACCCCTTCCTGATTGTGATGAAAAGCATTTTACATTCATCCTTATGCGAGTTGCTAATTGTCATTATTTTAATGCATTTTGTAACACTACTACACTTAGTTTGCTCACTCTACTGTGTTTGCTTGCTATTTTAGAGAATCCTTCAGGCTGGATTCACACCATTGCGGTGCGAATTCCAGCCTCTCTGCTGCCGGGAAGGGGCGGAGCCGCCGTTCGGCGGCTCCTGTCCGTTCCCACAGCGCAGCAGCTGCGCCGCCGAGGCGGGGAAGGGCCGTCGTCTCTCCGACCTTAAGCGTGGCGTTACCACACTTAGGTCGGACTTCCTAAGAGATTTTATCGTTCGTTTGTGTCATCTCACTCGTTTGATTCACATCATCACAATGTTTTACGTAATTTTATTACTGTTAATCGTTGAGCGTATTCCTACTTACATTTTACGAAAAGTAGTGTTAGTCCTTCCCCAGAGCATGTCGTCCCCGTAGTCACTTGTCCACCTCATCTTTGTGACCGTCCTCTCTCTGGACATCATTGACTCTTCTATCGTTCTCCTACGGTTATATTCACGTGACCCGTTTCCTTCGTTTAAGTGTGTTTCATTAACCTTTGAGTGAGCCTATCACATTTCTAACGAACATAC
>BLSH010131315.1:11295-23693 GCA_018402905.1 Glandirana rugosa | reverse complement strand
TGCTCGGGGAGGGAGGGGGGGTGCAGCGAGGAGGGGAAAGATCCCTGCAAAATCGCTGTTCAATGCGGAGCACATCTGCGGGTTAGATGCGCTCCCATTGAACTCAACAGGGTGGGAATTCGCACCGCATTGCACAAAAAACGTGTGCGGTTTTTGTGCAATGCGGAGTGCGAATGCACCGCACATATGTGAACTGGACACCTTGAAAACAATGTGTTTTCAATTGTCCTGCGAATTAGATGCGGTTTAAGCCGCATCCAATTCGCATAGGTGTGAACCCAGCCTAAGTCTTATAGGTGCTGTGTGAAGTACACTGGATTTATTACACCATGGGTTTTACATTTTAAGAACTTGCCCAGAGGACTCTTATTTCGTTAACTTTCTGCCCCTCCCTGTCTATTGAGTCATCCCCTTCCAAACTACACTTCTGCATCATATTACTCACAATTTACTGTCATAATAGAAAAACACTTATAATGACTCCTGCGCATAAGTGAGACACCACCTCGCTGGGGAATGTTTCGAGTCTTGCTGCCCTCTAGGACTGAAGCCATTACAAAAAAACATACGAGGGTGCCCCAGTCTAGTGCATTATCCCAAAGCATTTCTTGGCTTAAACAAGAATAATACTTGCAACCGTGAATTAAAATTGAGGAGTAGCTCCATGAGCGATTTTAATCCACATGCTTGAGTATTATTCTGGGTGATCTTAAATAAATCCAGTGGAATAATGCACTAGGCTGGTGTGCCCTTTTTTATTTTTTTATGGTAGAAAAACAACGCCTGCGGGAGAAATGGTAAACCCCCAGCTTCTGCACCACATAGACTGTTGTCATTATCCTGCCTGCAAGTTCCTGGACATGCTGAATATCCCAGATCTCCCAAGATGATCCAGCATTAGTATAGGAGTATCCCCTTGCAAGATTTAGGAATTTCTTAGCTTCCAGGATCTTGTCAGAAGAATCATGGTATCACCTTGAAGGAAAAGGTATTACCACTCCGTAAAAGTACTTTTATATATCATACAGTGATTTGTAAGGGGTTAGGGGAGACTTGATGGAATAAGCAGACCTTGATTTCTAGTGCAAAGTCTGCTGTAATAAGCCTTTTTTTTTAAATGTATTTTCTCAACCCAAAACCTTTTGGTTCTAAAAAAAAAAAAAAAAAAACCTGTACTCCGGTTTTAGGAGATATCTAGATATTTGAGTGAACTGTAAATGACCCTTTATTTTTTGGAGTTCTCGAATTTCCGTTGATCACTTTTCCCTATCCTATTGCACAAAGGTTTTCTTATTGAATAAGGCAATGCCTTCTCTGAATGAGCCTATGGGGCTCTTAGTTGGGCTCAATAATGTATGCGGCAATGTAGGCCTGTACCTTTTTAGCAGAGGAACAGCCCCAAAGCATAATGTTTCCACCTCCGTGTTTGACTGTAGGTAGCTATGGTGTTCCTAAGAAGTCAGCGTTTTTCTTCCTCCAAAAGAGTTAATTCCAAAAAGCTCAAATTTTGGTCTCATCTGACCACAGCACTTTCTCCCTTTTCTCTCTGAATCATTTAGATATTCATTAGATAACTTCAGATGGGCCTGTACATGTGCGTTCTTGAGGAGTGGGACCTTGCGGGCGCTGAAGGATTTTAATCCATGATTGTGATCCCAACTGCCTTGATATCATTCACAAGCTCCTCCTGTGTAGTTCTGGTCTGATCCCTCACTTTTCTCATAATAATCCTTATCCCATGAGGTGAAATCTTGCATGGAGCTCCAGACCGATGGCGATTGATGATGATTTTGTATTTCTTCCATTTGCGAATAATCGATCCAACAGTTGTCTCCTTCTCACCAAGCTTCTTGCTGATGGTTTTGTAGTCCTTTCCAGCCTTGTGCAGGTCTACAATCTTGTCCCTGACACCCTTTGACATCTCTTTTGTCTTGCCCATGATGATGTGGTTTGAATGGAAGAAAGCCATTCTGTGGACAGGTGTCTTCTGTACACATAACCACT
Source organism: Glandirana rugosa (assembly GCA_018402905.1). Taxonomy (NCBI): domain Eukaryota; kingdom Metazoa; phylum Chordata; class Amphibia; order Anura; family Ranidae; genus Glandirana; species Glandirana rugosa. The sequence continues at coordinate 21,689 of BLSH010131315.1, read as the reverse complement.
TGTCGTTAGGAGCACCTTCTTAACCACTTCAAGACCAAGCCTGTTTTTTGGGTTCTGTGCTTACAAGTTAAAAACCGTTTTTCTCTTACGTTCACTGACAGACGCAGCTCTTCTTAATTGACACGTGGGTTTTATGTCGTCCTATCAGGAGTGACTAGGCAAAACAGATGCAAAAGCATCAGGGATAGACTGGCCCCTCCCATGGGGACCGTCCTCACCTGTGCCTATAAAACCCCCTGCTGGCCAATAGCATTCAGTTTTGTTTGCCTAGTGCAAAGGAGTTGACTGGGTTTCCTTTTGGGACCTGCGTTTTTTTCTGTATGTAATTTTTTCTTTCTGAAGAAGATGAAGACTTCTATCAAGTAGCCGGTCTTGGCATAGAGAGGATATCACGAATCCAAAGCTTTGCCCTGACCGGCCACCTCATGACGACCTACCCTAAAATTGTTAGGGCAGCGTCGCTCAGGGCACGTTGCCACTTGTGCCCAGTGTCTGGCTTTTGCCTTTCCAGTGGCCTTGGCCAGCAACAATCCGGGACAAGGGGGGTAAGTCTGCTTCGGGTGGCTACCCGCAACGCCCGTCGGACTGGTGAGTGGACCCCTCCCCCGCCCTTGGGGGGGGCGGCGGGCGACATCCGGGGCAGTATTTAATTGGTGGTAGCTTTTTCCCTGTCAGGGGGGCACTTATTTATTGCGTGCCCCCTCCCCCCCCCCCGGTCTGCTGCGTTCGCGCGGCGTCACGCTGTGATTTTAAGGGCCCTGGGACATGTACTGAATCACTGGGGAACGTTCGTTTGCGCATTTTTTAAACCGTAACCGCCGCCATTTTGCGGCGGCTGGTTCATGCTGCGTGAGCACCATTTTCTCCCCGGTGGCAGTTTTTGGTATTATACTCTGTGCATTTCTCAGAAGCGCAGCTGCATGTGTGATACAGTCCTCAGGAGTGCCTTTTTTCTCTCACAGCGTTGACAGGCTACAGGGCTAGAAGCACCAGGTTTGGCTGGCTCCTTGGGGTGTTGTTTTTTTGTGGGCTTGTCCTCCCAGGCTCCCTGGGTGGTCTTAGGTGGTGGTGGTGATACGTGGGGGGGGGGGGGCGTCCCATTCAGACCTATGTCTGGGGACGGCGACGCGGTGGCTATGGACCCTGCAGCGCCCTCTGAGATGGAGACAGCAGAGCAGCGCTCCGCACAAGCCCCTGCGGTCACTTTGGAACTCTTGCGGGCTCTTTTTGTGGAATTCATTCCAAAAGTTACTGCTACGGCCGCTAAGCGTTTGGCCCCCCATGTCTCCTCAGGTGAGGATTCAGATCATGGGGTTGCCTCGGTTGCCATGGGGACCCCCGTGGAACTCTCTGACGTTCCCATCTGCCAAAAACATCAGCGTTTTCTGCGTTTCACAGTGGGAGATCTGCACTACCAGTTTGTGGCCTTACCATTCGGTCTGGCCTCGGCTCCCAGGGTGTTCACCAAGGTGTTGGCACCAGTCCTAGCACTGCTAAGACAGAGAGGCATCGCAGTGGTGGCGTACCTCGACGACCTGCTCTTGAGGGCGGAGTCGGTAGTATCCTTGGAGGAGAACGTGACAATCACGGCTTCCACACTAAGGGACTTCGGTTGGCTCATCAACCTCAAAAAGTCCTCGCTTGCCCCCTCATGTCACCTGGAGTACCTCGGTCTGATTCTAGACACGGTGCAGGCGAAGGTGTTCTTGCCTCCCAACAAGCTATTGGGGCTGCAAGCGGTGGTTCGGACCCTGCTGTCGCGCCGGAGGTCCTCCCTAAGGTTCTGCATGCGGGTGTTGGGACTCATGGTTTCGTCCTTCGAGGCGATTCCTTATGCCCAGAGTCACACCCGGCTCTTGCAGAAGGCGATTCTGTCAAAATGGGACAAATCTCTTCTTTCTCTGGACAGACTGATCCGTTTTGACCACCAGACCAGGGGATCATTGACTTGGTGGCTCCAGGCTCCAGCACTGACTCTGGGAAAGTCTTTTCTTCCCCTCAACTGGTCGATTGTGACGACAGATGCCAGCCTGATGGGCTGGGGAAGGGTGTTGGGTCAGTTGTCTGCCCAGGGCCGTTGGTCAGCTCAGGAAGCTCGACTTCCGATAAATGTGTTGGAACTGAGAGCGATCAAGCTTTGCTTGTTCCGTTGGTCGACAAGGCTGCATGGCCTCCCTGTCCGGGTTCAATCGGACAATGCCACAGCCATGGCGTATGTGAACCATCAAGGAGGGACAAGGAGTTCCGCGGCAGGTGCAGAGGCTGCTCTGATTCTGCGCTGGGCGGAACATGTCCCTGCGCTCTCCGCAATTTACTTTCCGGGAGTGGAGAACTGGCAGGCGGACTTTCTCAGTCGCCAGACACTGGACCAGGGGGAATGGTCCCTGCATCCAGAGGTGTTTTGCCAGATTTGCCGCAAGTGGGGCACACCAGAGGTAGACCTCATGGCGTCCAGGTTCAATCACAAGGTCGAAACCTTCGTGTGCAGAACAAGAGATCCGTTGGCGGTCGCCACGGACGCGCTGGTGGCTCCTTGGGGTCGGTACTGGTTAATATACCTCTTCCCTCCCCTGAAGCTGTGTTGCCTCGGGGTCTTCGCAGGATAGCTGCGGAGGGTATTCCGATGATCCTGGTCGCTCCCGATTGGCCTCGGCACACTTGGTACGCCGATCTGGTTCGGATGGTGGCGGATGCCCCTTGGCGGCTTCCGCTTCGCAAAGACCTGCTGTCCCGAGGTCCCATCTTGCACCCTGCTTTACCCTCGCTGGCTTTGATGGCTTGGCTATTGAGGCCCAGGTATTGAGGGATCGGGGAGTCGCTGACTCTGTAATCCCTACTATGCTTAAGGCACGCAAGTGCACTTCCCGCAAAATTTATCACAGGACCTGGAAAGCCTATATTGCATGGTGCGAAGCGGGGGGGTTGGAACCCTCGCTCTTATTTGGTGTCCAGGGTGCTGACTTTTCTGCAACAGGGACTGGACAAGAGCCTGGCATTGAGTACGCTCAAAGGCCAGATTTCGGCCTTAGAGGTCCTTTTTCAGAGACCTTTGGCTTCACATTCGCTGATCCGCACATTTGTACAGGGTGTACGTCATGTGGCTCCCCAGTTTCGACCGCCTCTGGCGCCGTGGGATTTAAATCTGGTGCTCTCTGTTTTACAGAAACCACCGTATGAGAGGATTAGGGACAAACTTTGGTCCCTTTTGTCGCAGAAAGTTGCCTTCTTAGTGGCTGTCACATCCGCGCGGCGGGTGTTAGAATTGGCTGCTTTGTCCTGCAAGTCCCCATACTTGATTCTTCATAATGAGAAGGCGGTGTTGCGACTTCCGCCTTCTTTCCTTCCGAAGGTGGTCTCTTCTTTTCATTTGAATGAGGATATTGTCCTTCCTTCATTATGGCCTCACCCAAAACATCCTAAGGAATTTGAGTTGCACTCTTTTTGGATGTGGTGAGGGCCCTGCGGGTTTATTTGAGTGCTACAGCTTCCTTTCGGAAGTCTGACTCGTTGTTTGTGTTACCCGAGTGCTCAAAACAGGGTTCGGCAGCCTCGCCGGCTACCTTTTCCCGTTGGATCAGACAGACCGTGACCCATGCGTATGAGCTTCGTGGCAAAGTTCCCCCTTTTCCGGTCACGGCTCATTCCACCAGGTTGGTCAGCACCTCCTGGGCGTTCAGGCACCAGGCTTCGGTGTCTCAGGTGTGCAAAGCGGCCACTTGGGCCTCAGTCCACACGTTTACTAAGTTTTACAAAGTTGATGTGTCGGCATCTGCGGATGCTGCTTTTGGCCGCAAAGTTTTGCGAGCAGCGGTGTGAGCGTGTCTGGCGCTCCCTGAGAGGGTTCTGTTGGGTACAGTTGTTGTTTGCCCACCCCTCTAGTTTTTGGCACTGCTTTGGGACGTCCCCACGTGTCAATTAAGAAGAGCTGCGTCTGTCATTGAACGCAAGAGAAAAAGGGATTTTATTATAACTTACCGTAAAATCCTTTTCTCTGAGTTCACTGACAGACGCAGCTCCCACCCCTCTGGTTTTTTTGTTGTACTGCTTGTGACAAACTGAATCCTATCGGCCAGCAGGGGGTTTTATAGGCTCAGGTGAGGACGGCCCCCATGGGAGGGGCCAGCCTATCCCTGATGCTTTTGCATCCCGTTTGCCTAGTCACTCCTGATAGGACGACATAAAACCCACGTGTCAATTAAGAAGAGCTGCGTCTGTCAGTGAACTCAGAGAAAAGGATTTTACGGTAAGTTATAATAAAATCCCTTTTTTTTGCTATAACATTACTTAGAACCCCCAAACATTATATATTTTTTTTTTCTAACACCCTAGAGAATGAAATGGCGGTCATTGCAAAACTCTGTCACACAGTATTTGCGCAGCGGTCTTCCAAGCGTGCTTTTTTTTTTTTAAATAAATTTAGGTTTTTTAGTTAAAAAATAAGAAAACAGTAAAGTTATGCCATTTTTTTCCATATTGTGAAAGATAATGTTACGCCGAGTAAAATGATACCCAACATGTCGTGCTTCAAAATTGCGTCCGCTCACGGAACGGCGACAAACTTTGCAACTTAAAAATCTCCTTTGGCTACGTTTAAAAAATTCTACAGTTTAGCAGTTTTGCGTTAGAGGAGGTCTCTCGAACGATCATGGCGATACCTCACATGTGTGGTTTGAACACCGTTTTCATATGTGGGCATGACTTACGTATGCGTTCACTTCTGCGCGTGAGCTCGGCGGGACGGAGCGCTTTTAAATTTTTTTTTTTTAATTATTTTGCTTTTTACTTTTTATTTTTACTGTTCTTTTTTAAAAAAAAAAAATTTGATCACTTTTATTCCTATTACAAGTAATGTAAACATTCCTTATAATATAAAAAAAGCATGACAGGACCTCTTAAATATGAGATCTGGGGTCAAAAAGACCTCACGTCTCATATTTACACTAGAATGCAAAAAAAAAAAAAAAAAAATCTGAAAAAAATGACAGCCCATAAGAAAAAAATGGGCCCTTTAAGACCGTTGGGCAACATTCAGATATCACCACTCAAAACCAAGGACGTCATATGATGTCCGGCGGTAGGTACGGAAGTGGTTAAATTTACATGACTAATCTGTATACTACATGAGTACATACTTTAGCCAGTCTGTGTGAGCCAGGATTATTGTTGGTTGGTAAGGAATCAAATAATTAAACCTTTTCCTGGATTTTTGGTTGATATTCTGATAACATTATGGACCCTTCACTTTTTTTTTTTAACCCAGAGTTTAGTGTCACTTTAGCTATTTGAACAGTAGGATTGGCTCGTAGAAGCAGGAATAATTTGAAATAAGAGTGAGAGGGTTGCACCTGTTGCCAGAGAATGGAAAGTGCCAGTTCTGGGGGTGTGCATTAGATGGTGGAAGTTCAGGACAATATCCTCAGAAGTTAGAAGCAGCAGAAGGGTGAGGGAGGAGAGAGTGGGATTTATGAGGGCCAATGCCCCAGTGATATGGACCTTTTGACATTGTGTGGGCCCAGAAAGAGCAGGAGATAAGTGCAATAGTAGGGAGAGGTCAGAAAAGAGGGCAATTTACGTATAGGCTGTGTGGTGAAAGGGGTAAAATAATGGAGGGTAAAGAGAGGGGGGATGCAAACAGGGAGCCGTAGAAATGAAAGTGCACTTGCAGCCTGAGTGACATGAACACAAGTTGAACTGGATGGACTAGTGCCTTTATTCAGCCTTACCAACTATATATGAGCGGAGCAATAATATTATGCCTAAAAGTGCCATACACTTAAAGTGGATGTAAACACCATTCATGAAATCTGACCTGAGCACATATATCTATTTATCTCTCTCCAAACCTCTAAGTCCCGTGTCTTTCTGCTGCACCATTCCTCTGTTATCAGCATGATTAGCTTCTGACAAGCGCTCCGACAGGAGATAAAAGCAGATGGAAATTTGTGTCAGGAGGGAACGTAGAGACAGATAAGCAGAGAGCTTGTCTATTCACAGCACAGCTCTGCAAGTTTCTTCGTTCCTCTCCCTATGTGGCGGAGGGGTGTGTGCTCTTTCCTCCAATCAGCTCACACACAGTGTATGCCCAGACTCCCCTCCAACTGCTGAAACAGGAAGAAAAACTTCTAACACAATGTGCACTTTCTAAAGAATGTAGAAATCTGAAGACAGCAGATATACATGTAAAACGTATGTAGGGAGATTTGTCTTAACTCTGTATATCTGCTGAGGCTGTTCACTGGGTATATGTGAGGGTTTACATCCTCTTTAACCACTTCAGCCCCGGAAAGATTTCCAGCTTTAGGACCGGAGCCCTTTTTGCGATTCGGCGCTACGTCGCTTTAACTGAAAACTGCGCGGTCGTGCGACGTTGTACCCAAACGAAATTTGCGTCCTTTTTTTCCCACAAACAGAGCTTTCTTTTGGTGGTATTTCATCACCGCTGCGTCATTTCTAATCGCCGCTATAAACAAAAGAAGAGCGACAATTTTGCAAAAAAACCCAAATTTCTTACTTTTTGCTAAAATACAAATCCAAAAAAAAAATATAAAAAAACATTTTTTTTTCACCGTTTTTGGCCGATTTATATTCTTCCTCATATTTGCGATAAAAAAAAACGCAATCGGCGTTTATTGATTGGTTTGCGCAAAAGTGGCCGCGTTTACGGATGATAATTCATTTTTGGGGTTTTTATTTATTTTTTTTTTTTTTACTAAAAATGGCGGCGATCTGCGATTTTTTGCGGTACTGCGATATTTCAGCGGACATGTCGGGCCATTTTGACACTTTTTTGGGACCATTGGCATTTATACAGCGATCAGTGCTATAAAAATGCACTGATTACTGTGTAAATGCCATTGGCAGTGAAGGGGTTAACCTGCAGGGGGCGCGCTAAGGGTTAACTATGTTCCCTGGGCGTGTTCTAACTGTATGGGGGATGCCCTAACAGGGGAAGGGAAGTTATCACAGCCTTCACGTAAAGGAAGGCTGTGATCACAGCCCTTCCCCCTCACACAGAGCGGTGGTCCGTGTTTACATACACGGACCTCCGCTCACTCGCTCCGGGGGGGCCATCGCGGGTAGCCGGCGGCAATCGAAGCCGCCGCACCCGCTCCCTGGCCCTCCCCGAACACAGTGAGCGCGCGGGCGCGCCTCCGGCGGCGCGCGCATGCTCACAGTGCGCGTTATCACAGCCGCCGTCGTATGACTGCGATTTGCGATAACGAACCACCTTGTCGCCGTCAACCTGCGGTTGGCGGTCGGCAAGTGGTTAAATCTCTCATGATTTCTTCAACTGCGACTGTCCCAGAGCGAAGACATACAATGCCATTTTGGTGTGCGTCAAAAGGATTCAGCATGCAATCTAGGATTGAAATTATTCTAGTCACAGCCATTTTCAGCAGCATGAATTTGTGTGCTGTCAAGGTCTTTTCGCTTCCTTGTATGATGACATTTACCTGCCATTGCCTCACATTGCTTTGCTATGGCAACCCTTTCATGTTGCGACAAGATCTGGCGATATACTGCAGCTAGATTCTGTGTTAACCCTATCCAACCACCCTTTGTCTTGGAATCTCTGTTGTATGTTTGCTCAGTGGCCTGGTCGCAAGTAATCAAGGCCAAATCCATTGATACTTTGACGTTGGACAGTCCACTGGCCTTTTTAACACTGAGCTCACTATGGCAAGAAGGATGTGTGAGGGTCAAATTGACTATTTCCAGCAAGTGTGCAGATGAATACCTATCATAATTTGCACGATCGTACGCAAAAAACCATGGCATCATCAAGCGCACTGTTGACAGGTAAAGTTGCCAGTCCGATCTCGTGTTGCTATCACAAACAGGGAGGAGTATCTATACCATATGAACTCCAAAAGGCAAATGTTGTGTTTTCTGCACATCTTTTCACAAAGTCTAGACATTTGGAACACATTTTGTCAAATTTATCATTTGGACACAAAACATCCATTGTTCTGTCCTGTAATACACATTTTGATCTCTTTTATAACATCCATACATTTATCTCTCTCCTCTGGTGGCAGAGAGTCTAAGAAGGTGAGAAGTCTGATGCATTGTAGACTCTCATACAGAAGTTTGTGTGCACTCATGCTGCGGTTGTAGTGATGACCATTGATCACTCCATTGATGGATCCTGGGTCAACAACTTCAGACTCAATAAGTATGTTTTGCAGCCCTGCATCTCCAAGCCTTTTTTGTACAATGCCCTGATAGGACATGCATGTGTAAGATTCACCTAGTCTAATTACTACATGCTGAGTAAGGTCATTGTCTTTCCAGCGGATTTGCTGAGCCTTGGCATATATAGCTTGGTTAAAAACGAACACTGTATGTTCTAGCTGATCAGCAATTTCGGTGCTTTGCTTTAGGATTGTGTTTACTGTTGACATCTCTGTCTGTGAAGCCTCAATGACTGGAAGATAATACAGCGCTGACTTTTGCAGAATGCCATCACCTTGAAGCAATGTATGGAAACCTGTCCAGCTTGGGATTGTGCATCTTTCAGCATCTATGGCCTTTACATATGGCAGTTCAGTTTGTGCAGCAGGCACGCTGTTCAATTTGTATGTGTCCGCATGTAATGGAATACATTCACAATGAAACAAGTTCTGTGGTCCTTGTCTTTTAGACTGATGGTACTGTTCTACAGGGAAACTGGGGGGTGTGTTGAATGAGGAAGCACCCTTCTGTAGTGATTGTCTGTTTGTTGACAGTTTCAACTACAGGACTTTGAAGCATAATCTCATTTGTGTGGTCCTAGTTCCATGACCTGACAGTGTCTCCTCTCCAAATTCAATGTTGTCCCACACAAATACCATAGGAACCTTTGAGAATCCCTTTGGTATTTTGTCTCTGCCCTATTAGTTGAAGTTGGGCAAGGCTAGTGTCTAGACTGACAACCGCGTCACATGATGCACAATGTCCTAGTCTATTTAGAAGTGACAGAATTTGTGATGAGCCTGTTAAATGGCGAACAGCTAGACCAAGACACAATGATTTAGGTGTCTGCCTTCAGCCCTTAAATGTGAGATGCACAAAGTCTTGACAAATTGAACCTTTAGGTTCAAGTCATCAGCAATATCAACATTATGGGCCAGTGTTGCTTCCTCAGTTGCACCAGTAATCCAGCAAATCAGATTAAACAGTTCAAGTGGCTCAACAGATTTTGCTTCACTTACATTTAAATCTGACGTGGGTGGCCACGGGCATGTCATACTGGGAGAGCCTCACATAGAAACATCTTCAACCAGTTAACAACCGCCCTATAGACAAAAGACGTCTACAGGGCGGTTGCTTAATTCTGGGAGGACGTCTATTGACGTCCTCCCAGAATCGCGGGTCCCGCGCGCCCTGCGGGGCGCGCACACGGGACTGTCGGTGCTCGCCGGCTTCAGGGGACCCGGCGGCACACAGATCACGGTAAACGGCCAATAGCGGCGGCCGTTTACCACGTGATCGCTCCATCCAATGATGGAGCGATCACAATGTAAATAGAGGAAGTTCATCAAAGGTTCATCTCCCTCCTCTCCTCACACCGCTGCAGCGTGTGAGGAGAGAGAGAGAGAGAGTTTGAACCATCTACTGTGAGTAAATCACATTTTTATTGTGCCCTGAAGTGCCCAACAGTGCCACATCTGTGCCATCTGTGCACCTACAAAGTCGCATCAGTGCCGCCTGTACTGCTACAGAGCCACATCAGTGCCACCTGTGCCACTACAGAGCCACATCAGTGCCACTACAGTGTTCATCTGTGCCACTACAGTGCCCATCAGTGCCACCTGTGCCCATCAGTGCCACCTGTGCCCATCAGTGCCACTACAGTGATAATCTGCACCACTACTGTGCCCATCGGTGCTCGCCTGTGCCCATCGGTGCTCGCCTGTGCCCATCGGTGCTATCAGTGCCACTACAGCGCTCACCTGTGCTATCAGTGCAACTACAGTGCCTCCTGTGCCAATCAGTGCCACCTGTGCCCATCAGTGATCATCAGTGCCACCTGTGCCCATCAGTGCCACCTGTGCCCATCAGTGCCACCTGTGCCCATCAGTGCCACCTGTGCCCATCAGTTCCACCGTGACTAACCGTGTCCTCCGTGACATCAACGTGACTATCGTGTCCACTCGCGACATCACCGTGACTATCGTGGCTACCCGTGTCCGCTCGTGGCTACCCGTGTCCGCTCGTGGCTACCCGTGTCATCACCACGTCTAATAGTGACATCACCGTGACTACCCGTGTCCACCGTGACTACCCGTGTCCACCGTGACTACCCGTGACATCACCGTGTCTACTTGTGACATCACCGTGACTACACCGAGACATCACCGTGTCCACCGTGACTACACCGAGACATCGTCATGTCCGCCGTGACTACGCTG
>BLSH010131260.1:454629-473126 GCA_018402905.1 Glandirana rugosa | reverse complement strand
CATGTCGAACAGTGAAGGATCAACCGAGGAGAACACACAGTTTTAAATCTTATATCTATGGGAAGAAATATGACATAAAATCACTGATTACATGTAACACAACCCATGTTACATACATCATAGAATGTCCATGCCGCATGTTGTATGTAGGAAGGACCACCAGACCCCTTCACAAGAGGATCAGTGAACATATTCGCAATATTAAGAAGGGCTTTCCACAACACAGCCTATCAAAACATTTTAAGGAGAAACATAATAAAGATCCAACACCGTTGAAATTTTATGTCATAGACAAAATAAATTTACACTGGAGAGGGGGCAATAAAAAACAGTTAATCTCTCAGAATGAAACAATGTGGATACACAAATTAGGGAGCCTCACCCCGGGGGGCCTCAATGTGGACATTGATCTTAATTGTTTCATTTCTAATTTTTAATGCCATAAAAATATGTATGTAGAATTTTTATGAGGGACCACTCCAAAACCATATTATCTTATAATTATTTAAAAAAATCTATGGACTCATTTTAATATTTTTTTAATCTTTTATTTCCCTCCATTGTATCAGATTCCCATTCACTGAATTTACAAATCACCACCTATTTTCTGATAGGGGTTCCTTAATTAATTAGATATTTATTAATTTTTATTCTTATTTATTATATTTTATACAGTTAATCATGTTGTATATACCATACAAAAAATGATTTTACAATACATACAACTCCCTCAATTTCTAACCCCAACAACCCCTCCACCCTCTACTTCCAAAACCAAAAATATAATAATTTAATGTCTGATAACAATACACAGAACATATGAACTATTCTGATATTTTCTTAAAGGATTGAGGCTCAAAATATCAAAATTACCACGTCTGTATACCCTTTACCTATTATATGAACTTCCAATGTATCATTGCAGATATCTTTATATAGCACCCAAAATATTGAGTTGTTATAACAAATGTTTTTTAACGTGTACTTCTTTTTCTATAACTGTATCTATTATATCTATCGTGTATGCATTTTGTATATCTATCATTGATACACTTTTTTTGTGTTTGGAATATAAGCCGTGATATTTGTATAAAACCGGGACTCCACTGCGACCCGTCCACAATTTAAACTACGTTATTAATCCCATATACTAAGGACCACTGGCTCTCCCCTGGGCTCAACCAGTATGGAGGATGTTTTTTAATACTAGGATTATGGTTAACCAATGAGATGTAAGATCGCAGTGAACTCCCCGCCTCCGGCTATAGAGATAAAATGACGCTCGTCCCCTAGTTAGGCACACCTTTGAAAACGTCTTTGACGAAACGCGTCAGGTGACCTAGCAGGAAGTCCGACGTCACATCCGGTTTGTGAGTGAAGGGAGCTGGAACGCACGCTGGTTTAGTGAGGTGAGCTGCAATGCTCTCGGATAATACACACCTCCCCATCCCGGCTCTGTGACACAAGTTGGACACCCAAACGAACGAAGGATGCCCCAAACATTTTTTTAACAGTTTTGTACTCCCCTATTTCCTTGCAATATATCTTTGAGTTTTTACTTTTAAGACTATATTCTTGGAATATCCCTGTTTTTCCTGTTTTTAATTGTCAGTGTGTCCCAGAGACCTTTAATAAAATTAAGGATACATTTTTACAATCTACACTATGGAGTCCTTTTCTGTTTTTTTCTGAAATACGGTGGAAGGAGAACCTGGAACATTACCAGACCCATAAGACACCTATACAACTGAAGGAGGAAACGCATCTGGAATAAAGAGACCCCCAAAGGATCAGCGGCGGAGAACCCTATCCATAGGACCAGATCTTCAGGATAAAAAAGACAGGCACTTGGCCCCTGCAGGGGCAGTGCCCTCTGGTAAGGAGGGAACCTAAAGGGGGAGCACGAGTGAAAAGTCATCTCTTGTCACAAATAATATATGAAGATATTCATCACACTTTGAACAAGCACCAGAAGTCACGGATTTTACTTGAAAAACTGTTCTTAAACCAATAGGAGATTATTACCACATTATACATACCTGATCGCCGAAAAAAATTCTTTTTTTGTAAATAATACTACTGTATGCACTGTGAGATCTATACACATTTTACCTACCACGTTTTTCATACTGTTGCTATATTTTATACTTGTAGAAATTTATTTATTTCTTTTTAATCACCCTTTTCATATGGACTTGTTACACTTATATTTTGACGTTTTTACTACACACCCACATACCTTGAATCCTCAGCAATTTTTGCACATGTACTAGCATGCTGATACTAGCACATGCACATTAGAAATATTATGATACATTTTTAGAAATTTCCTTTCAGCACTTTATGAATTTATATATATGCACTTTGTTACTGGGGATCAAAGATTAATACCCCACTAAAACATGTTGATACTAGCACATGCACACTAGAAATATTATGATACATTTTTATAAATTTCCTTTCAGCACTTTATGAATTTATATATATGAACATTGTTACTAGGGATCAAAGATTAATACCCCACTAAAACATATGTACACAGGGCACCAGGAACACATTTATCTCCCACTACTTAGACAGCGCCACATCCAAGCACCACCTCTTTCAATGCCTGGCCGAGACTGCTAGCTTGAATGCCCACTTAAGTGTTCGTCTCACACTGAGGGGGAAGGTTTCTCCTAACCTCACATTAGTGTTTACCAGATAAACAAGCCACAATGAACCCCCTCAAGGCTAATTAGCATCTACATTCCACAACCCCCATGCAAGCAACTGTGGGCCTTTGATATGTAATGCAGCTTGTAAATACAGTAAATACCTATGTGTATATGTATATGAAATATTACACAACAATGTTGTTTACCCAGTCCATGTTATCTTCCCGACCGGTTACCCTTCCTACCGACTCGCATCAGTTCATACCGTTTTTCACTACCAAAGCGCAGCAATTCACGTCATTCCTTACTACCAATTCGCATTGGTTCATGTCAGTTCCTATTGCTGACGCATGTCGGTTCATGTTATTCCACTACCGATTCGCAGCGCTTCCTGTTATTTTCTACTACCGATTCGCATCAGTTCACAGCACTTCCTACTACCGATTCATGTAATTTCCTATTACTCATGTTGGTTCATGTCATTCCACTACCGAGTCGCATCGGTTCATGTCAATTCCTACTACCGACTCTTGTTGGTTCATGTCATTCCACTACCGAGTCGCATGGGTTCTTGTCAGTTCCTACTACCGAGTCATATCGGTTCATGTCCCTTCCTACTACCGACTTATGTTGGTTCATGTCGTTCCACTACCACGTCACATCAGTTTATGTCAGTTCCTACTACCGAGTCGCATCGGTTCATGTCAGTTCCTACTGCCGATTCGCATTGGTTCATGTCAGTTCCTACTACCGACTCGCATCGGTTCATGTCAGTTCCCACTACCGAGTCGCATCGGTTCATGTCAGTTCCCACTACCGACTCGCATCGGTTCATGTCAGTTCCCACTACCAAGTCGCATTGGTTCATGTCAGTTCCCACTACCGAGTTGCATCGGTTCATGTCAGTTCCCACAACCGAGTCTCATCGGTTCATGTCACTTCCTACTACTGACTCATGTTGGTTCATGTTGTTCCACTACCACGTCGCATCAGTTTATGTCAGTTCTTACTACCGAGTCGAATTGGTTCATGTCAGTTCCCACTACCGAGTCGCATCGGTTCATGTCAGTTCCTACTAAGGAGTCGCATTGGTTCATGACCGTTCTTACTACCGAGTCGCATTGGTTCATAGCAGTTCCTACTACCGAGTCACATCGGTTCTTATCATTTCCTACTACCAATTCACATCGATTCATATCAGTTCCTACTACCGAGTCTCATCGGTTCATGACCGTTCCTACTACCGAGTCGCATCGTAGTAGTAGGAACGGTCATGAACTGATGCGACTCGGTAGTAGGAACGGTCATGAGTCGCATCGGTTCATGACCGTTCCTACTACCGAGTCGCATCGGTTCATGACCATTCCTACTACTGAGTCGCATCGGTTCATATCAGTTCCTACTACTGAGTCGCATCAATTCATGCCATTTCCTATTACCAATTTGCATTAATTATATTAGTGTTCTGCCAATTCGAATCGGTTTGTGTCATGCCGCTAATTAACGTCAATTTATCTATCGATTTGTTATTTCCTACCACGGATTTGCATCGAAGCAAATCAGTTCACATGTAATTTAAGTCGACCCACATTTTGTTAAAGCCCACTACCGTTTCGTACCGGTTCGTGTCTTTTCCTTACTACCGATTTGTATCGATCCATGGCATCTGTTCAATTTCCACGCCAAGCACAGTTACGGCTAGTTTGACCACAATACACCCCCTTTCTATTTACTATCTTCATCCTTCACCTATCTATTGATCAATTTTGAAATTTATCAGTACAGGCTCTTGAAAGCATGCATTCAAGCACCACGTCTTGCAAATCGCTGGAAGCACAGGTACGTGTTACTCCATACATTACAGCAAGCAGGAATTGCAATCGATGCAAGCACGTGTTGTCATTTAAGCCCCTAGCAAAAGCTGTGATCACGTAACTATACAAACCCCTTGCGATCTCTGTCAGCATGTACAAACACAAACTTCTTACAAATGCTGCAAGTAGGCTTAATTAAACACCTTGCAAATCGCTGCCAGCACGTTTTTTGACACTCCCCGCAACGCTGCAAGCATGCATTTCAAACTTGAACTTCTTGTAATCGCTGCAAACACGCATTTTTGTAACTCCTTGCAATCACTGTGAGCATGCATCATCGCAAACCCATCGCAATCACTGCAAACACTCACTGTCAAACTCCTTACAATCGCTGCATGCGTGTATTTATGTAAATTCCTCGCAATTGCTGCGGGCACGCATCAACATAATAGCTCCCAATCACTGCGAGCACACATTTACATAAACTCCTCGCAACCGATGCGAGCACGCATCATCACCAATCCCTCGCAATCGCTTCAAGCAAGGACAAACACCACCCCATTACAAGCACATTCTCAGTAGCACACAATCAGCCACACACCATTTTAGTGGCACTTAATCGACTCTCCACCTCACAGACAAGGTCACTGAACATCAACTTGCTGACAGTGCAAGAGTTAAGCAGACCGAGCATGCGTCATAAATCTACAGACCAAAACATTCCTACATAGGCCGTACCAGACTCCAGCTGCTTGCCCCAGTACATCCTGGGGCTCTAGCCCACATGTTTGTGCTCAGCACAGACAGGCACCTGAGCTATCGGTTACCTGGCCAGTCACCTCCTGGCTCACCTTGGGTGCCACGCACTTTCTTGAGTTTTCTAAATTTCCACTAAACAGTGTTCTATGAGCGTAGAACACCGTCGGCTCTATCTATGCCTGTCATTTTGTTCCTGTACTTCTCTTTCCTTGTTCTTGAATTTCTGTATCCCACTCCATTCTTTTTCCCTCTTCCACACCCCCTTTTGACACACCCCCTCTTGTTTTGTCTCAAGACTAACTTGAATGTCACCGACATGGAACTCTTTTGTCACCACTTTGCTGACCTATGCTCCCCGCTCTGTGCCGTCTGCCAGCCAATTGGCCACACTGCAAACTGGTGCACAAGTGTGGCCACAAGACGCCCCTTCAACCCCCCCGCCACCTCAGGATTCCACACCGGCCTCATCACTCTACCTCTCTCCACTCACAAGTGCAAATAAACCTCCAGTCGCCAACTTTTGACGAACAGGTCATCGATACCCTGCTACAGGCCAAACTAGAAAAGGATCTGTGAATGGTCCTTTCCCCCAGTAACCTTCCAAACCCGGAGACTCAGCCATATTGGGCTTGTCAAGGGCAAGTTCTCCAATTAATTTTGGTTAGGGCACAATTTTTTCTGCACCTCATTCTTCGCACATTCCGAGCTTGAATTCCCTGATTCCTTTCAAGGAATTTTCCTTGAAAGACATCAGACGACGTAGCTATCCAAGCAGTCTTTTTTGCAGAGCCTGTCACACCGAGCCCAGTGTCAGATGGTTATCCATTATGTGGATGATTTTCTACTCATCAAGCGACCAGACATACCACCGGTAAACCTTGATACGTTGAGAGTGGTGTTCAACAACTTCTACGTTCCAATAGCCGAACACAAAGTGGAAAGCCCGGCACAAGCCATCACCTTCTTAGGTGTCATTTTGGACACACTCGACATGCAAGCCAGCCTGCCTCCCAACGAACAAGCCCATATCAGGTTGGTCGTTCATGACTTTACTCTCTCGCAGGGGGTACTAGGAAACAGATGCAGACATTGCTAGAGATGCTCAAGTTTTGCGGTAAGAATTATTCCTCAAGGCCGTACTTTTATTTCACGGCTCCTAGTTTTCCTTACTCAGGTACAAAGAGCTGACCAAATCATTAGGTTAGACCCGGCAGCCATAGCCAACTTAGCAATGCGGGATGAGTTCCTCACAAATTGTTACGGCATATTAAGGTTATCCCCGCGGCATCAGCTGCATCACCACAGGTAGTCACAGAACCCACAGCTTCTATAGGTTTTGCTGCAATTTTTCGGCCATCATTGGTTTGCAGGTCCTTGGCCACCAGAAATCCTGTGAATTCTAGGTTTCTCTGTCATCCTGACTTTTCGAGCTGTACCCAATCGTGGCAGCTACTCAGGTCTGGCGCCACACTTGGACAGGACAAACCATGGTCTTCGCTACTAAACCAGGCTACGCCAAAACACGTAAATAAAGTAGATTCAAGTTGCTCCCCATTCAAATCACCATTCTATATACCCGTAAGCATATCCAAGGCAAAAGCAAATCACAGCGGATGCGTTATCACCTTTCAACTTTGGCTCTTTTTTCAGCAATGTCCTGGAGCTGACCTAACGCCCCACGCCTATCCCTTCTTGGTCACAGCTAACCATGGATTTAAATGGCCAATGGCAAACGCTTGCCCATTATGAGCATCATCTTTAGAGACATGTCTAAAGTCCTCACACGATCCGTGTTCGGGGTTCAGCCCAGTCTAGTCAGTCAAGTGGCCATCTACCTATTCTACTATGTTTTTTTTGGGGCCTAACAAATTCACCATCAGCGGAGCTAGCAGTTAGGTATCATACAAACGCCACTTAACAAGCTTCTAAAACCATTATGTCCGTCACCTAGAAGTCTCCAAACCCATCAGATCAGACCTGGGGTCGAAATCAGCCTCTTCCAGAATATAAACTCCTGGTGCCCAGCTGCGGTGCTTGGCTAGCTGCCTACTCACCTACCCAGTCACTTCCACTCTAGCCCATTATTGCCTTTCCCTATCAGCCCATCAAGTGGCAACCAATTCATCAGGCACGTCAGAATCTTACTGTCCAACCTTTGGCCTTGACCACGGCCGGTACTCTGGACATTCCTTTCGGATCACAGCAGCATCTCAGCATGCAGTTTCGGACCACGTGATCAATAAATTAGGCAGATAGAAGTCCGCTGCTTGGCTAGACATTCTGAATCCTCAGTTGGAGATGACAAGCCTTTGCCAAGTTTGCTCATTGATCATTGTACCAATCAAGGACTACTTCCCTAAACTTCATATTTTTGCCCCCTTCTCTTGGCATACCGACCAGATAACCAAGGCACACCTCAGGCCTATTTATGTTGTAAGTCTTGTTGCGTGTTTATGTGATCCACATCTCTCTTCAGTCAGAGGGCCACGACCATAAGTTATAAGGGCAGCATGATGGTCTGAATTTATGGGAGGAGCCTGGAGGGTATTTAAGCACCACACCCCCATGCTCTTTGTCAGTTCCAGTGCACGATACCCTCTCTCCCATCCCCTTTTTCCAGGATATTTCTCAGCACATTCTTCTCCATTATTACCCATTACTTGTATAGGGTATGCCCCATTCTCTTGGCGTACCGACCAGATAACCAAGGCACACCTCAGGTCTATTTATGTTGTAAGTCTTGTTGCGTGTTTATGTGATCCACATCTCTCTTCGGTCAGAGGGCCACGAACTATGATCTACCAGAACACCCAGATCCTTCTCCACCATTGACTCCCCCAACTGTTCTCTGCCTAGTATTTAAGATTGGTGTCAGTCAGTGGCGGCTGTCTATAGAGGGCGCATGGGCAACACCCCCCATCCATGCATATGGCCCCCTGTTCTACATATCAGGGTGCTGGATAATGGATTTCAATGGGGGAGTGTTTTAATGAAGCACATGATTAGAGCCAGAGGCTCTAATAGGCATTAAAAAAGGGTGTGCTCGGGACACAGTGCACTGCGTCCCGATCCCACCCAGTTGTGTGATGATAGCATATGAATTTTCGCTATTTTCAAACTAAAGTTCCTCCCCACCAATCAGGAGGCAGGGCATGAGACCTGTTTCCCAATTGGCAAAAGTGTCAGGTGATCCTATTGGATGCCTAGCGCTTAGGAGGAACAGAGAGGAGACACACGGTGGAGGAAGCCACGGGGGGGTGTACACCAAAGCCTCTGCCTGCACCCCGGGAGAGGAGGAGATGACACCGCAGCCCACCAGCCCTAGATCAGGTAGATGCCTGACCGCTAGCCACCCAAGGGGTGAGAGGGTTTCATTGCCGTGTCACTGGCCTCCTGGGGGGGAGGTGCTGTCAGTGCTGAGTCTCCAGCCACCCAGAGGGGGGGTCCTTGTTCGTCACCCCCAAAAGAAAAACCGACTACTGGTGTCAGTGTGTCCCGAGTCTGAATATTGTTTCAATAATGGTAAGTCTGTTTGCTTTGATAGGATAGAGCAGTGGTTCTCAACTCCAATCCTCGGGACCCACCAACAGGCCAGATTTTAAGTATTACCTTGGGGAGATGCAGACTAGAATACTGCTATCACTGAGCAGCAAATTATATCACCTGTGATGCATTTCAGTTATCCTGCAAACCTGGTCTGTTAGTGGGTCCCAAGGACCGAATGTTGAGAACCACTGGGATAGAGCATCTGCACTTATTCTTTATTTTTTGTGTGGTTTAATTCACATACAGACAATTGCATGGGCAAATTAGCAAATACACTACAAAGAAGGACTGGCATGTATATACCTCTAATGGGGAATGCTTATACCTCTAATGGGGAACTCTTGCAAACATATATTCCCAAAGGAATTGGCTGCTGAAGGTTGCTATAATTTTGGCACAAGAAGGGGGAGTAGCAGATTTCCAATGTCTAGTTAGAGAAAAACGAGCAGCAATGAGAACATGAGTAACAATTGTGTGTGTTAGCTTGGGTAATGTGTCCATTTCCAGGCCCAGTAAGACCTTTTGGGGCATGAGGTGATCTTGGATTGAGGTGATAGAGAAGAGAAGTTTGGAAAGGTCAACCCAATATTTCTTGAGACTTGGGCAGGACCACCAGATGTGTAGGGCAGATCCTGGGTTTCCACAGTTCCTCCAGCACAGGTTAGTTGTCGTAGGGTATATGCATGCTAATTTCAGCGGAGTGAGGAACCAATTATGAAAGATTTTTTGAACCGTTTTCCAGTGTGTCTTACACAATAGGTTCAAAACTATTCCACGCAAGGGAGCACACAAAGACACGCGGCCATTCATTAAAAATAGAGGAAAGGCAGTTTAACCTTAAAAAGCATAGAGGTTTCTTTACGGTAAGAGTAGTGAGGATGTGGAATTCTCTTCTGCAAGCAGTAGTTTCTGCTGGGAGCATAGATAATTTCAAGAAACTATTAGATGAACACCTAAGGGAGCACAACATTGAGGGATATAAAATGTAATACTGACATTAAAAACACCCACATAGGTTGGAGTTGATGGACTTGTGTCTTTTTCCGACCTCGCTGACTATGTAACTATGTAACATCTGGACAATTTTAAAGGTACATGTAATGAATGGTACCATTGCTCAGGGGTGTAATTGCAGTGGAGCCTTTGTTCCCAATAGAGCATGGTCAGTGTTTTATTATTAAGCGTAGTGCAGGTAAGGAGTTTATAGACATATGCAATTCCCATTTTCTTTGCGGCGGGTTGGGCATAGTATTCTAGTATTTCATCCAGTGGTGATTGGTTTGTCCATTTGACTTTGGTAAGTATAGAACATATTCTAAGATATTTGAAGAAGGATGTAGTCGGGATCGCCCATTTAGTTTGTAATTGTTGGAAAGTTAGTAGCGTTGGTCCATCATATAATTGCCCAATGTTAGTCATGCCTGCCGTCATCCATTCAGATAAGGAGATATCTTGAGTGAGTAAGTGGAGAGCCTCCAAAGGAATATGTAAGGAGGCGGAGTGTGAGATCCCTTTGGTGGATTGAATATGAGCTTTCAGCGTCTTAAGGGTAGCATTAATAGTGCTTAAGTAGTTGTGAGTACCATGGTGCTGTAGAAGGAGTGTGTTAACAGCAAGTTTGGGAGAAGGGGATAATGCTGTGCTTTAAATTTTATACCAGTTATTAGGAAAAGATGGGTTCCACTATGGTGTAGCTTGATCCAATATTGTAGCTTTGTAATAAGCTTGAACATTTGGAGCCCCCATTCCTCCAGATGATACTGGTGTGCAGAGTGTGCTACATTTTAAAGAAGGATGTTTGCCTCTCCAGATATAGTTGTTAATGATTGATTGGAGTTTGTGTAGTTGAGATTGTAGAAAAGGCAAGGGTAGGAACGAGTGGAAAAGAGCCACAAATTAGTGGTGTTTTACCGCTAATGCTCGGGCGGCCCCGGTGTGAAAGGAGCCTTAAGGATTATTTCAGAATCCTAAGAGGGATGGAGGAGAGTTTCCCATTAGAAGCTGCCAGTTCTTTGCAGTGAATTTGCTAATTTCTCTTCTCCAAAATGCTTTATGTGGATGAAAATTAAAGTGGTTGTAAAGGCATAAGGTTTTTTTTTATCTTAATACATTCTATGCATTAAGATAAAAAGCCTTCTGTGTGCAGCAGCCCCCTTCAGCCTTAATACTTACTGGAGCCATCTCAACCCAACAATGTTGCATGAGAGACTCGGCTGCCTGGGACTCTCCCTCCTAATTGATGCCATTGGCTCCCACTGCTGTCAATAAAAGTCAGTAAGCCAATGAGGAGAGAGATGGGTGGGGCTGAGCTGCGGCTCTGTGTATGAGTGGACACAGTGAGCCGTGGCTCAGCTTTGGTGCCCCCATAGCAAGCTATATGCTGTAGGGATACTCGGCAGGAGGGAGGGGCCAGGATCCCCGAAGAGGCACCTGAGAAGAGGAGGATTTGGGCTGCTCTGTGCAAAACTACTGCATGGTGCAAATAAGTATAACATGTTTGTTATTTTTAACCAGTTGCCAACCACCCGCCGTGGCTTGACGTCGGCAACATGGTTCGTCATGGCAAAATGGTGTCCCCTGATGGCGGCTGTGAGAACGAGTATTGTGAGCGTGCGCGTGCCGTTGGAGGCACGCTCGCAAGCTCTCTGTGTCCCGGGGGAGAAAGGGAGCGGGTAGGGTGGACTCAATCTCCGCCAGCTACTGGCTCCCCCGCAGTGAGAGAATGGAGGTCCATGTATGTAAGCACGGATCTCCGTTCTGACAGAGGGGGAAGGGATGTGATCACAGGCTCCCTGTATATGGGAGCCATGATCACTCCCCTCCCCCTGGCAGCCCAGCCCCCATACACTTATAACATACTGAGGGAACACAGTTAACCCCTTAGATCACCCCCTCCAGGTTAACCCCTTCACTGCCAATGGCATTTATACAGTAATCAATGCATTTTCATAGCACTGATCACTGTATAGATGCCAATGGTCCCAAAAAAGTGTCAAAATGGTCCGGCATGTCCACCACAATATCGCAGTACTGCTAAAAATTGCAGATCGCCACCATTACTAGTAAAAAATAAAAAAAAAATAAAAACCCCATAAATTAATTCTCATCATTCGTAAACGCGGCAACTTTTGCACAAACCAATCAATAAACTCTGATTGTGATTTTTTTTTACCAAAAATATGAGGAAGAATATAAATTGGCCAAAACCGATGAAAAAAATGTTTTTTTATATTTTTTTGTATATGTATGCATTAATGCTGGGAGGCCTTATGTAAGACCTGTAGTTTTGTACATCACGGCCAAAAATCCTTCTGCACCAAGAGTAATACTTATTCGCTGGAGGCATTCTATAATTGTTCATCCGATTTTGTTGTATACGGACTCACATGCCCATGTGGTTTTATGTATGTGGGTCATACTATACGCCCCTTGAGATGCCGCTTTGGTGAGCATAGAGGGTTCATAGAGGAGGGCGAAGATCATCACAGTGTGCCCAGACACTTCCTAGAGGTACATAAACAATCTACTGTAGGTCTCAAGGTCTGGGTCATAGAGCAAATATCTAAGGCTATTCCAGAGGCCGAGCGCTTCAAAAGACTTTGTGCCCGTGGGACCTTCTGGATTTACACCCTTGATGCTCTTTGACCCGATGGCATGAATGAATGTATAGAAATAGCCACAATATTATACATCCCCTTCTGTACTATGATTGTCCATTTTGGTCACTATCAGTAATTTATATTACCATATTGTTCTATGTCTAGTCAGTTCCATTTCATTTATCCACTGGTAAATGGGGTTCCTGGCCAGTCACATATATTTTTATATAGATATTTGCATATAAAATATATATTTTTCCATGTTTCTATATCATCACCTTCATAGATACATGCTTTATACACACCCATTTCCCTTTCAATGTTTTTTTCCAGGGCCCACTACCAATACAAATTTTTGCTTCTGATCAATACTCTTCACTCTCTTTTATAATAACCCATTCACATTGAGATGTTCGTTATATGTCTTTATTGGTTTTATTGCTTCTTATTATGGTTCCTGTTGACTCCTTTTGGGTCACGGTACCTATAAGTACGCTGAAGAATCATCTTTAACTCTCAAAAACGTTAAACTTTTTATTGATTTTATCTCTGTTTTTATTATTTCTTAATATATACAGTGTGCCATCCATAGTTTCATTCTGATTTTATTTATATGTGCAGTTCATTTCTATTCCACTAGGTGAGTGTATACAATAAGATTGTATCCTAGGCTTTCTTTTCAATATCTCCGGGAATTGGGTTTCCCCACTGCTCTGCCCCCGCCCTTCACATTTATAAGCTCTAGCTGTAGCTCTTCCAGTTGTGTGTTCTGCCTGAAGAAGGGGCACAGCAATCTGGTCACCTTAGCCGTCACGCCCAGGAAACGCGTCGCATAGAGAGGACATCACCCTCCCGTGCCTGGTCCATGCTGTATTCCGAGCCTCGTTCTGAGTTCTCCTAGTCCAGGCCGGATTCTTCCATCTATCGGAGCAGCTTACGTATGTGGAGATCAGCGCTGCCCAGTCACACCACTCGAATGGAGCGAGATGTCCACTCACACTGGAATTCTTTTATGCCTGTTTTAATCAACATCTTGTGAGTGTTTTATCTATTTTTGCCACAAAAATGTGTGTGTTATTACACTTAGAGGTGCCTCTCCCCTTGTGTCTCCTTTACAGTGTTGTGGGGCTTGGTTCGGCTCCCCCTGGTGGCTGCCCTTTGTGTTCTTTGGACTGTATGGACTTTACTGTTAACGCCTATGTATATGATTATTTGATTCTACCACCCTTGTTGACAATTTTTTAGTCATGTTGGTTATGTATATAGTGAGCTGATGTGTTACTATTCACTCATATATACCCCCACCTTGGAATTTTTGTTTTAGTGGGCTGTGCACACACACTTGCTTTTTATCGCTTTAAGGATTGAATGTATATGTTCTATCCAATCAGGCTTACTGTTACTGAAACCCTTTTGGAACAGTGACACTCCGACCTTGATCTTAAGTTCATGATTTTGGAGAAGGTTCCCAAATGTAAGAAAGTGGGTGATCATATTTTAACTTTGAAATGAAAGGAGATTTGGGGGATCAACAGACTATCCACATTTCAACCATTAGGTTTACACAAGGATCAAAAATGTTATGATATCACTCTTGTACTTTTGTTTTTATATTGACTTATTAGAGATTTCCTGTATCAAGATGAAGCCATTGTGGATGAAGAAGCTATTTGACTGAGATGGACCATTTGATATTACTATGTGATAATGTGGGTTGTATAAACATAGTGATGTACTGATAATATCTATACTTGTTACCGGTTACTGAGCAACACTGATTTTTGGTTTGTGACTTTTAAGTGATGACTGACACGTGTCATGCACATTTTTGTGCTTGAGAAAATGCAGGGTCGATCAAAACTATTGCTTACTCACAAGACTGTGTTTTCTACATTGTTGCTGTGGGAGAATAAAGGATCATTATTTGTTGATGTTACATTCTTTCCCATTTGTACAAATACACGCACACACACACTGTATATACCAGTGGTTCTCAATTCCTGTCCTCAGGACCCACTAACAGGCCAGGTTTTCAAGATAACCGAAATACATCACAGGTGATATAATTTGCTGTTCATTGATTGCAGTATTCTAGTCTGCATCTCCCCAAGGTAATACTTAAAATCTGGCCTGTTAGTGGTTCCTGAGGACAGGAGTTGAGAACCACTGGTGTAGACTGTATATTAATTTTACTATCCAGAAAACTAGTTTATTAGAGAAATTTCATAATGAAAGTTAAAGAATGAAAGATAGTGAAATTTGAGAAACATAACATACTATCCCAATCGTTCAGGTGATAGTTCAGCTTTAAAAAATCTAGGTCACTACATTTTAATCGCAAATTATTTACCTTTGTATCACCTTTACCTTTGAAAGCAGCTTTGGTTGTTAGTTATTTCCATCTGTTTCTGCTTATAGTTGTGTCTTTATAAGGTTTATTTTATAGGTTGTGATATTATTTTTTTCATAATTGACCAAATCACATCAAGTAGACTTAACTTCCATTTGAAAGCAATAATCTACATGTATTTTTTTGCAAAGCATTTATGCGATACTGTATTCATGTTTTCACCATCATTATTCCATTGCTTTGACAATAATGTTTTTAAAAATCTAGCATACATCACTTTTAATAGACTATATTTATTGCTAATGCAGTCATCTTTGTGTTGTTCTTCTAGTCTGGTATTCCTTTCGTAAAAATTAATAATTTGGGCATTAATATTTGATGTCTTCAATCAGCTCTGCTTACTTTATTTAATTTGTAATATTTAATATTGTATCAGCATTCAAAATGTGTAGTAATCTCTCACAGACTTAATTAAAGAAAGCACTAGGTGCATGCATATCCACTTGATTTCAAAAGCTACATTCAATGACAATAGTCCTTTAAAGCAGCCTTTCTCAACCTCTTTAACACATAGGAACCCTTGAAATAGTTCTCCGGTCTCGGGGAACACCTGCTAAAAATGTAAAATCTACAAATCATGATACATTATATTAGTGTGACAGTCAATGGGAAGAATGCTCATTACACTTGTGGTCATTGGGAAGAATTACCCCTTACAGATAGCTAAAAAGATCAATGATGTCATTGGGAATTTATCTGAGAGGTAGAAATTGATCATTGCTCAAGGACCACCTAGCAACCTCTGGAGGAATCCTAGGGTTCCACTGAACCCTGGTTGAGAAACCCTGCGTTAAAGGTTCAGTTGTTTTAGCCAATTATTTGTCATTCAAATGTCCCACATATTAGTTGTTTGGCTATCCATAGAATAATCTTATGAGGCCTCTAACCTTTAGGAAAGCAAATGTTTGTTTGTTTGCTTTTTCATTCACAAAAGCAACACTTGTAAGCACTTTTAATTAGCACATGCATTAGACCTAAAATACATAACTACATAAAAATCGAAGTACTGTAATTAAAGCAGGGCAGATATAATTATATATAAATGAACAATCAGCGCAGTGCTAATCTTAGTCTGAATATAAAATTCAATGTGATAGAAAATACAATCCTTAAATGCTGCTAAACATCAACAGTGCTTTCCATCACACTATATATACTCAGATAACAAAAATTATGCAGTGCAAAAATAAAGTATTGAAAAAGTGCAAAAATAAAAAGTCAAACTTCAGATGGTCCATCACCATTGTGTTATATATGTGAAGATATATATAGTATAAAGTTCCCAAAATTTCACATGATGTCCCCAGCTACCTAGTGTAATATATATATACTCACCTTCAAATATGGACCACAGTATAATATCAAGGACGTAAAAGCTTAAATGATCAAAACAAAAGGCATGGTGTTGATTTACTAAAGTGAAATAGACTGTGCACTTTGCAAAGTGCAGTTGCACTCTGCAGGTGCAGTTTCTCCAGGGCTTACTAAATGAGGTAAAGTTTCACTTTACAAAGAATACCTAATCACCAGCAAGGAACATTAACCACTTCAGCCATGGAAGGCTTTACCCCCTTTCCTGACATGAGCACTTTTTGCGATATTGCACTGCGTCGTTTTAACTGACAATTGCATGCTCGTGCAATGATGTACCCAAACAAAATTGACGCCCTTTTTTTCCCAACAAATAGAGCTTTCTTTTGGTGGTATTTGATTACCTCTGCAGTTTTTATTTTTTGCGCTATAAACAAAAAAAAGAGACAATTTTGAAAAAATGTTATATTTTTTACTTTTTTTGCTATAATACATATAAAAAAAAATGTAATCTTCTACATATTTTGGGTAGATTTATGGCATTTTTATAAATTTTTTTCACTAGTAATGGCAGCGAGCTGCAATTTTTATCGGGAATGTGACATCGCGGCAGACAGATCGGACACTTTTGAAACTTTTTTGGGACCAATGACATTTATATAACGATAAGAGCTAAAAATAGCCACTGATTACTGTATAAATGTCACTGGCAGGGAAGGGGTTAAACTCTAGGGGCGATCAAGGGGTTAACGTTGTTCCGTCACTGTGTTCTAACTGTGTGGGGGCTGGGCTGGCAGGGACATGACAGTGTCATGTCCCCTAACAAAATGGGGATTCGCCAAGTTTACATCCGAATATCTCCGTTCTGCCTCTGTAGTAGACGATTGCGGGTCGCAGAGGATTAGTGGATACATACTTGGCAAAACTTACAAATTACTACTAAATTCATATTAAATAGAAGCTTGAACTGTTTTGAGTTAATAAATAACAAATATTTTTAAATTTTAAATTGAGTAATTTTGTGAAATGGTGAAAACTGAAGGTGCATTAAACTGTAAATAAAAACAATCTGCTCAAAATCTGGAGATTATCATTTTTCATTTACAGCTTTCAGAGTTTCTAAAAGACCCCCCAAACCATACATTTTATGAAAGCACATGCCCTATAGATTACAAAAAAAGTTTTACTGATTTTTTAAGCCCTGCAAAATTTTGGAACTATGTATAAAAACACTAAATTGATACTAAGGCCTTGTGCACATGTGGCGTACCAAAGTGTATGCCCGTAGAGGTCCATGTTTACCCACCCAGGTAGGTGTTCTATGCATCCCCATGCAGGCAGCCCCATTAATGTCAGTTGAGATGCAGTGTCTGCACTGGGGACAGTGTGAGCTCAGGGACCTGTGTATCCCCATGCAGGCAAACATGGCCTCACAGGGGCGTACGCTGTAGTATGCCCTGTGTGAATGAGGCCTTACTATGTTTTTTTTTAATATTCATTGAGATATCAGAGGTTTAAATAGACCGTAATGTCTCTTTTTGAGATAGAGAAAGGAACTAAAGACAGTCCCTTTCTCTGCAGCCTCAGCTGCACTGTCTGTATAGAGACTCCTATATATTCACAAAACAGAAGCATAGTAAACACTGTTTACTATACTTCAGTGATGAATGGACACAGAAGCAATTAGTACTGCTTGTTCCCTGTGTTTATTCAAAGAAAGGAAAGGGGCTTGTAAACAAATGTTTACCAACCCCCCACCGCTCTCCATCCTGACAGATTCCCAGTGTGTGTCCCAACATCAGCTGCAGATGGTGGGAGTGGGAGGATGGAAATCTGGCCAGCAGCACTAGAGGGAGGGTGTGCCAGGGATGGGGGTTAACTGCAGGGGTGGCGAGAATGGTGGGGTAGGGGGCTAGATTTGTGGAATTTGATCCTCTGTTACTCCTCTGCATCACATAAAGCTTGTGGTTGGGAAGGTAAGGGAAGATGGCAGCTGCAGGGAAGTCACAGGGAATCAGTGCCAGTGAGAATGGTGCTCTAAGTAGGGGAAAATTGATACTGCGGGGACTGGGGGAATTAGTGTTGTGGTGGGGGAGCAATTTAGCCATGGCAGTTTATAAGGAGGGGGGGAGCAGGGGGGAGAAAAATGAGGGGCGGTGATGGCAGTGGCGAGTAGAGGGAGTCACATTTTAGCTCAATATTAATTTGATCAGCAGAGTCTGCTGAGCAGTTTTGCTATAAGCTCATGCTAGTGAATATGCTTTTTTGGAAACTCCAGCTTTACAAAATCCTACTAGTGCTCTTTGTTAGGGGCCTAGGCAGCTGCATGTGCCATAATTAACCTTGTCTGTACTATGCAGGCCTAAAACATTTCGACCTCAAAGGTTTTTTCGTATAAGTG
>BLSH010131260.1:441623-451851 GCA_018402905.1 Glandirana rugosa | reverse complement strand
TCTATTATAAAGGACTATATTTGATTTTCCACTTGATATTTTTTGATTTTTATTCACCATCTTGCTACAATTTATTTATCTTATCACAATATCACAGTCATTCAGATTTTATTGAATTTTGCATTTACTACTTTTTATCTCGGTATTATTATATATATTATATGCTTGTTTTATCATCATGAGTATGTATACACGTGTCTAGTATAGCCCAGGCATAATCAGCAAGGTGCATTGTACACTTCGTTTTTACCTATTTAACTACTAACAGTGAAATAATGTGGCAATACATCCTAGAACCACTAGGGGCAAGGTTCTTTTACTTACACACTGGTATAGGCTGCGCAGTACCATCCTCATTCTTAGATAGTCCAATAAGGCATATTTGAGTATCCCAATTAGCTGGAGGCAGCCATGTCTTCCATGGGTGGCAGTGCATATCCTGTTGTATGAATGCACACCTTAAAGTGGATGTAAACCCTCACATATACCCAGTAAACTGAATAGCCTCAGATGATACACAGGGATGAAACACATCTCCCTACATAAGTTTACCATGTATATCTGCAGTCTTCAGCTTTCTAGACTCTTTGGAACATTGTGTTAGAATTTTTACTTCCTCATTCAGCAGTAGGAGTGGAGTCTTGTCATACACTGTGTGTCAGCTGATTGGATGAAAGGCACACATCCCCCATCCACATAGGCAGAGGAACAAAGATACTCGCAGAGCTCTTCTGTGAGAAGACCAGTGCTCTGCTAATCTATTTATAGCACCCACCCCAACACAAATTTCCAGCTGCTTTTCTCTCCCATCTCGGAGAACTTGTCAGAAGTTATCATACTGACAACAGAGGAACAAAGCAGCAGAAAGACACGGGACTTAGGGCTTTGGTGAGAGATAAGTAATAACTACAGATATATGTGCCAAGGTCAAATTTCATGAATCATGTTTACATCCACTCTAAGTAACTGTTTGAGGGATTCCTGTTGTGCAAGTATTGAGCTAGTTGTTTGTATGGAATCCCAGATTCTGGATCTAGAAAATCAGGTGGCGGCACTGTGGAATGTAGGCAACTTGAAAAGGAGTGTGGATCGTAGGCTTCTTTTAGACTTGCAATACTATTTACCACACACTGAAAAACAGTCTACAGTGGATCACTTTTTGAAGGGTGGAACAGCTTTTTTTGTTTACTTTTTATTTTTAAAATGTTGCTGCCACAGCATGTGTGCGGCCCTGTATGGCTATAACATTACAGTTTGGGTGGGAGGCTGGGGTGCAGTAAAACTGCTGCTCAGCTTAAGGAAGGGTAGCGGGAATGGCAAGATCTGCAGTTTTGATGCAGATCTGTCTACATTTTTCACATGTTGTTATTACCTGTTATCCCTCAAGAGTTGTACTCAAGGTTGGTTTAACAGACTTTTTCCTTTCTATTGAAGCTTGGCTTATTTCTTGATCCAGAATGATTGCTTTGAAATATGCTGATATATTTGGAGCTCCCATCCCTGCAGCAGACGTTGGCAAACAAGGGGTAGATCTTTTGATTCTGGGGTGTTTCCAATTCCATATGAAGGAGGTCAAAATAGCTTGCCGTTTGTTAAGATGTGATTGTAAGAATGGGACAGGTAGAGTTCGGAATATGTACAGTACA
Source organism: Glandirana rugosa (assembly GCA_018402905.1). Lineage (NCBI taxonomy): Eukaryota > Metazoa > Chordata > Amphibia > Anura > Ranidae > Glandirana > Glandirana rugosa. The sequence goes on along the minus strand of BLSH010131260.1, from coordinate 450,205 downwards.
TGAAGTAAGAGATACAATTTAGTAAGTGTGATGCGTCTGGCCCATGATGCTTGGACACTTTTTAAATCATGTGCTGTTTTTTGCAGTTTGTCTACTAGATGTGAGAAATGAAGGAAACGTAAGCGGGAGGTAGGAGTAGTCAGGTATATCCCTAAATACGAGAAAGTAGAGTTTGGGGTGCAGGAAAAAGAAATGTGTTGAGGATGTTATATATATTAGCTCCAATCATACAGGATTTGAAATAGTTGATTTTGTATAAAGATGCTTTGCTAAAAAGGTCCAGGATATGATGAAGATGAGGGAGTGATCGTTTGGGGTTGGTAATAGGGATAATCACGTCATCTGCATAAAGTCCAATTTTTTGATTGAGCTCACCGATTTCAATGCTGGAAATGGCAGGGTTGGTACGAATGGAGTGTGCCAGTGGTTCCGTGACAAGGGTAAAAATTAATGGGGAGGCAGCCTTAACGAGTTCCATTGATTATATGGAAGGGATCAGAGAAAATACCTGAGGTTATGACTTTGGCGCTAGGGGAGGAATATAATGCCATTATTGCCTTAAGTATCGGGCCAGAAAAGCCAGATTTCATTAAGACCGCTTTTAGGAAATTCTAGTCTACTCTGTCTAATGCCTTCTCTGCATCTAAAGAGATGAACAGAGAAGGCGTTCAGTGGTGTTCGACCCGTTGTATCAGGGCAATATACCGGTGGATGCCGTCGGATGCCGTCGGATGCCTGCCTGCCATTGACAAATCCCACTTGGTCCGGATGGACCAAGTGTGGGATGATAGAGGAAATACATATAGCCAGGAGGTTAGCATAGAGTTTTGTGTCGAGATTTAGTAATGAGATTGGTCTATAGCTGGCTGAGTCATCAGCTGGTTTGCCTGGTTTGGGAATTGTAGTAATGGTTGCTTCAAGGGCTTCTGGGGGGATTGAGCCTGTGGAGAGTGATCGAAAGATTTACATAAGTAAGGGGTTATATAAGGAATAATCCAGGGTCATTGGAAGGCCTATGCGTGGGCGTGTGTGTGTGTGTGCGCATGCCATTTAAGCTCACAGCACCCTGCAATCAGTGCTGTCCATTCTACAGCGTTTGTATGTTCCTGAGCGACCTGTTATCCTGATTATCTGTTCTTGTGACCCAGCTTGTCTTGACCCTGCTTTGATCTTCACCTGCACTGACCTAGGCTTCTATGACCACTCTTCTGCTTGCTCCCTTGTGCCTTGCCGTCCACCTGTTAATGAACTCTGCCTGTGCCTGACTATTCTTCTGCCTGACCCTTCTGTACTGCACCGCCAGCCTGTTACCAACCCGGCCTGCACCACTACGCCTCTGCTTGCACAAGCTCACCAAGGACCTGCACATCACCACCAGTGACCCAGTCCAAACCTCGTGCCTCCCTGCACTCCTGAGCCTCCTGTTTACTCTATCAGGGGTTCCCAAATCAGGGTCATAAGAGAGGTTGCCCACTGCATAAGTCAGACTCCACCACCAGGTATGTGACAGGTTAATAATGTGGAGAATGGCTTATAATATTCATTGCTAAAGCCATCAGGCCCTGGAGCTTTATGTAGAGGAAGGGAAGTGATAGCACTTTCAAGTTCAGAAATCAAGAAGGATCTAAAGATGGCATGTACTTGTTCAGGAGATAGTGTTGGCAGGTGTAGGTGGTCTAGGAACTGTGCTATGTCAGATATTGTGGGGGAGGGGGCTTAATTGGCGATGGCTAAGTTGTATAAGTTAGACTGACTGAATTTGTTGGCTATGCCTTTAGGTTTGGTAAGGTGAGTGCAGTTCGGGGATGTGCGGTACGAGATTTCTGTGTGTATTTGGCGGTGTTTAAGCTGTTTTGCAAGTCAAGCTCCTTGTTTGTTATGGTGCACATAGAAATTTAGCTTAAGCCTTTTCAGGGATAGGTCAAAGTTTGAGTGTAAGTGTTCGCTTAGAGCTTGTCTGATATTATGTAGCTCGGTTTCTAGGAGCGTGGAGGGCTGGGATTTGTGCGCAATTTGAAGAGAGCGTATTTGTTCTAGTCATTTTGAAGTGGTAGCATTGCGTTCCTTATTTTCATGTGCCTTAAGATAGCCTAATGCTCATTCCAGCAAACTGTGGGATTCGACACAGAGTCTGCATTTAACAAGAAATAGTTTTCAATTTTGTATGCAACATGTTTTTGGAGATGGGGCGTGAGATGGGGGAGGTGTTAAGGCTCCATATTTTCTCCAATTGTTTAGGGTGAGGAGGGAAGAGCTTAAGCAGAATTGGGGCATGGTTAGACCACATAATAGTGTAAATTTTGGCGTCTTGTACTGCTTGAAGTGTATGTTTGTCTACCAGAAACATGTCTATCCTTGAATAGGACTTTTGCATGTGCAAATAGAAGGAGTAATTCTTTTCAGTATCATGTAGGTATCTCCAAGGGTCATATAGATCTTCAGATCAAAGTAGAGATGAGAGAGTGGTGCATTGTTTCCGTGATGGCTCGATGAGTCGAGGGCTGGGTCTGCAATTTGATTAAAATCTCCACATATGATTAGGGTGTGTTGTCGAAAGTGTGTTAGCTTTCCCATAATGGTTTTATAAAACTGGCCTTGGTGGGTGTTGGGGGCATAGACATTGACAATAGTCATAGTGTGATTGTTGATAGAGGCGTGTAGTATAATATACTTGCCAGACTTGTCTATTTCAGAGTGAATTTTGAAATGCTACTGTAGAGCATATGGCTATGAGGACTCCAGCCTTTTTCTTAGGGGAGTTGGCAAAAAAGCAGTGCGGAAACTGTTTATGAGAACAGGATGGAGATTTGAGGGAGGAGAAGTCGGATTCTTGCGCACACATGAGATCTGAGTTTAGTCTCAGGCCTTCTTTCCAGAGTGAATGTCGCTTGAAGGGGGAATTGAGGCCTTTGACATTTAGGGAGGTAATGTTAAAAGCCATAGTGATTATGCGTTCTACATGGCTCTGAGATGTGGAAGGAAGGAGGGGGGAGAAAACCTCTTAATTCGCACACCAAATTCCTGAGTATTGTTTATCATCTACAACAATAGCACTTATTGATTGATTCGCTAGTACCGTAGTAGAGTCAAATAACATAAAAAGCAATAAGAACAGCTTATTAAAACTTAACATACAATGATGAACTTGTGGTAGAGTGCCTACCACTCTGTGTTGTGCATGGGATGTGTGAAAAAAAGCAACGTAACAAAGAGAGAAAAAAGTAAAATGAGCAGAGAATACAGTAATACTCATCTGGGACAGTATGTTCTTAAGAAGTAAAGTGATGTCCAAATTGCCTGTGTAGAAACATGAGTGACCCCAGGTAAGGCTGGTGTGTCCGCGAAGATGTTGATCATGGGGAGAGGTGCGGATGGTGTAGTTACAGCCTTAGCTGAATGTTTGCGGTCTGTGTGAATCCAGGGCTGGTGGGGGTGAAGAGATAAGGCCCCAGTTTAGCAATCTTTTAATGCCTTCTTTGAGAGTGAAAATGTTGGTTGCTTGGCTTTGGAATGTCACCTCCAATTTAGTGGGGAAGCCCTACTTGTAGCCAATGGTACAATCTCGGAGGACTGCAGTGACTTGAGCAAATTCTCTTAATTTCTGTGCGGTGGCAGCTGATATATCCTTGTAAAGTGAAATGGAGGAGTTAAGCCTTGTACACACTGTGCAACGATCGTACAACCGAACGGCCAAAATCACATGTTGGCTGTTGTATGACCAAGCCGAACGTAGTGAGGTGTTACAAGCATATAAAGAGGTAGTTCTGTTATTGTGTGCCACCCTTTGGGCTCCTTCATCTAATTTCGTGTTAGTTGAAGTTTGGTGAGTGTTGATTCGCCACTTTCGGATTGTTCCTGACCGTTCGTTCATCAACCAGTTGAGATCTAGAGAGAGAAATCTTGCTATTGTTGGCCTAGGAGTTCTGGCTTGGACCCAAAACCAATGCAGGAGAAGGAGGGAGAGGTGTTGTTGGACCAAAAATTGGTTACTTAACCGTGATCAATTTGGTCATATGGCTTTAGTCAGGGAGCTCCAGGAGAATAATCCTGATGATTTAAGGAATTATCTTTGGGTGACGTATCCCTGCTTTAACCACCTCTTGGCATTGGTGTCCCCCTATATCCAGAAGTAGGACACATGCATGTGCCTTGCTATCGGCCTTGAGCAAAGGCTCATTGCCACTTTGCGCTACCTGGCAACAGGAAGAAGCCTCCAGGATCTGAAGTTCACAACATGCATCTCCCCCCAGGCTTTTGGAGTTATTATTCCTGAGACATGCTCAGCCATCATACAGGTGCTGCAGAAAGACTATATTAAGGAATGTTTAATGTTAATACCACATTTGATGTGTTTCTGCTTGATAATATTGTATTTGCCCTTTTTTGCAATACCTAATTAGCAACATATGCTGTGAATGTCTTCTTTGGCCTCATGCATGCTCTACGCTTTTTTCACCTCCTTTTTTCCTCTACATGCCTTCCCAGCATGTTGTCCTGTGTCCATACACACTCAGCCTGGTAATGTCACAATTATTTATCTCAGCTGCATTTTGGGCCTTAACCCCCCAAAAAACACACACTTTTCAAACGTTATTTGTGTGTTTCAAATCCTGCAGACTGCTTGAGGTCTTCTTATTATGTCAAAGATAATCCCCACCCTCCCAAAAAGTAAAGTCAGTATTTCAAACTACTGTATCTCCTGACATGTAATCTCCTATACACACTCTCCAACTTTTGTGGGTCACATTTCCTTAATAATTACCCAAACCATGTAGTGCAAGGGCCTGCTTGATTACCTAATAATTTGACCTCATATGTTATATTTTGGTTGATTATTCTTTTAAAAATGTGATTGTAATAGTATAGTGTGTATGCAGCTTGGGATTATCACACTTCTTACCTGTCCACTGTGCTGAAAATAGAAGTCTAGCCTCATGTCACCCTTATGCCTTATGTTACCTATACACACTCTCCAACTTTTGTGGGTCACATTTAATTAATAATTACCCAAACCATGTAGTGCAAGGGCCTGCTTGATTACCTAATAATTTGACCTCATATGTTATATTTTGGTTGATTATTCTTTTAAAAATGTGATTGTAATAGTATAGTGTGTATGCAGCTTGGGATTATCACGCTTCTTACCTGTCCACTGTGCTGGAAATAGAAGTCTAGCCTTATGTTACCCTAGCATTTTTCTGTTAAATAACATTTCTATGTTTGTGTGCAAGTAGTAAATGTATATTTTGTTTTTTTTTCTCCACAGTTTCTTTCCAATCCCCAGAAATGGCAGGAAGTTGCTGCACAGTTTTTGCAGCAATGGGATTTCCCCAACTGCGGGGGTGCCATTGATGGCAAGCATGTGAGGATTGTCCCACCACCCAACTCTGGCTCATATTACTACAATTACAAGGGGCTTTGCAGCATAGTGATGCTTGCCATTATGTCTGCAAACTACAAGTTTTTGTACTTGGATGTGGGGAAGAATGGCCGCAACTTTGAAGGAGGAGTCATAATGCAAACTGAGTTTTATAGGCGGCTTCAGAATGGCACCCTCAACTTGCCACCTGCAGACCAAAATGTGAAGGGTTTCAATTTTGTGTTTGTCGCAGATGAGGCGTTTGGTCTTGTAGAACATCTCATGAAGCCATTTCCTCAATGCAACCTGACCCCTGAGCAGAGGATCTTCAATTACAGACTTTCTCGTGTTCGAAGGGTGGTGGAAAACGCATTTGGAATTTTGTCGAACAGGTTCCGTCTATTTTTTTTTTTTTTATTTATGTTTATTGGATTTTTGCTTATAAGGCACAAAACAGAGCCTCTGGGCATACCCCGGCTCAAGCAGAATACAATCACATTTGTCAATTAGCTAGTAACAGTGATTATTTATAACCGTGATACAGGTTGCAGGTAGCAAAATAATAACACATATTAGCTTATTAACTGTTGTTATTGGTAGCTGTGATAACAGTTTAGAACAAGGATGATCTGGCTGTCCTCGCTTGTATGGAGGAGCCTGTAGGGAAGGTAAAGGAAGGGGGTGGGAAAGAGGAAGGGAAGGGAAGAGGATGAACCTGGAGGGGGAGAAGAAGAAATGTAGAGCTAGCAGAATAATTTGCGGCTATTGCGGTAAGGTGATATAATATGGATATGGAGGTGAGATGGTGTGGGTGTTATACCATATTTTCCATGTATCCCAATGAGAGTTGAATTTCTGGTGTGAGTAAGAACTGCAGGCAATTATTGATTCATAGGTGTAGTGAGTTTGGACCAGGGACGTCACTTCTGAGATTGTTGGGACGTTGTTGGTTTTCCATTTCCTGGCAATGAGTAGTCTACATGCTAGTAAAATGTGAGTGATGACTGAGCGATGTTCAGGTAGTATCGAGTCTATAGTCAGATTCAGAATAGCTAACTGTGGAGTTAGGGTGATGCAGTGTCCCGTAATATCTTGGATTAGGGAGCTTATTTCAGACCACATGTTGGAGAGAAGAGGACATGACCAGAACGTATGGAGAAGGGTACCCGTATGTCCGCATCCCCTCCAACAATCAGGCAAAGAATTAGGGAATATGACATGTAGTCTCTGCGGGGTCAGGTCCCACCTCATGGTTAATTTTTGTGTAACCTCCCAAAGGGCTGTGCAGCGTGTAGCCCTATATATGGACTTAAGTGCCGTCTGCCATTGACCATCCATGATGGTCAACATTAGACGGGACCCCCATGCTCTGAATGGTTTAGAGTTATCAAAACACTCCTTTTCCTGTAGGGCAGTATAGATTGAGGAGATCCCTTTGAGTTTTGAGTGTTCGGAGAAAAGGAAATTCCACACATTTATTGGTATGGATTTCTCTATAGCAGAGTGTGTGGTCAGACAGTGTTGGATTCTAAGGAAAGTGTAACAATCTCTGTCTGGGATGGCAGCTAGAGTTTGGATTTGGTGAAAATTTTTGTGGAGGGTCAGCTCTCTGAGATCTTTGGTATTGGTGGCAAGGTTATTCAGCCAGGTCGGAATAGATAAGTCAGGTGACAGTAATTGTAGTACCTGAGTGGGTATTGGGATAGGTTTAGTAGGCAGTTTATCCCATTTTGTGTGGTGTAGGATATACCATGCTTTAGTGGAAGCCAGTAACGTGGGAGGGTAAGTGTTGATGGAGGGTGGTTTAACCACTGTAGTGTAAAGCCAGTACCTGAGGTTATGGCCCGGGGTTAGTACATTTTCAATGTCCCCCCACAAAGTGTTAGGTTTCGGGGCTAACCAGTCTTTCATTTGCGACAGTATGGAAGCTAAGTAGTAGTCCCGGATGTCAACGTGGCCTGCACCTCCTGCAAGTCTGTGTTTAATCAATCGGAGGTGGTTAAATTTGGGTTTTTTACCTTGCCAGATATAAGCATTGAGAATGGTTTGGAGGGATTGAAGGTATTTTTTTGGATAGTGGGATAGGAAGTGTGAGGAAAAAATAAAGTAATCTGGGTAAGAGCAATATTTTAAAGGCAGCTAGCCGCCCGGACCACGAGAGTTCATATTTGGATAGTTTGATGGTTTCCAGTGAAAGCATTGTTTTGACTGCCGAGTAGTTTTGGGAGAAAAGTAGTTTAGTTGACTTAGTGAGAGTAATGCCTAAGTATGAAATGCCTTCATCTGACCATGTGTACGGATATGAGTTTCGTAGGAGGTTGCTGGTTACGCCATCTAGGCCCAAATCTAGTATGTATGACTTAGTTTCATTCACTTTATAGTATGATACATTGCTAAATCGTTGTAGCACTTTCTGCACCAAAGCCAGGGAAGATTGGGGGTTGGAAAGCATTAGTATGACATCATCGGCAAAAAGGTTTATCTTATAGATCTTGTCCCCAATATGAAAGCCAGAGATCTCCTTATGGGATCTAATGCGTTCTACCAACGGCTCCATAAACAGGTTGAATATGAGCGGGGATAGGGGGCATCCCTGTCTGGTACCATTGCTGATGATAAACGGCCTGGATATAATTTCTGAAGTATATACTTGTGCTGAGGGATTGGAGTACAATGCCATGATTGCTGAAAGAATGGGACCTTGAAGGCCGAATTTGGTTAAGGCCGCTCTGAGGTACCCCCAGTGGAACCTGTCGAACGCCTTCTCTGCATCCAACGATAGGAGCAGAGAAGGCGTTCTAGAGTAGTGTTGAGCAAACCCGGACTATAACGTTCGGGTCCGTACCGAACTTTCGGGTGTCTGGGACCCGGACCCAAACACGGACATTTCAAAAAACGTTCGGGTCCGGGTCTGGGGTTCTGGTATTTTACTCCACATGTTGAGAAGCTGCAGGGCAGCCAATCAACAAGCGTTTCACTGGTTTGCCCTTAGAAGCCATCACACATCACTTTTTCACACAGTTTAAAAGCAGATTATCTTTTTTTTTTGTTTTTTTTTTTAAATAATATTTATTGAATGTTTTTCACATTACATAACATGTAAAGACAACAAATACAGTAAATAACTGCTGCAATGACTCAATGGGGTAACAGGGTTAACTGTCGTGGTACTAATGCGGTGAGTAGCGACTGTTATCTCCCATCAAAAGGGGGGGAGGGGGTT
>BLSH010131260.1:399551-419456 GCA_018402905.1 Glandirana rugosa | reverse complement strand
ACAAACGTCTTGTCATCAAGTCAAACAGGGCCAAAATAAATTTCACAATGTGTGTCAAAGGTCTACAAACGCCTTGTCACTATACCCAAGAGGGCCGAATAAACGGTAGAAGCCATATAACTGTTCTAAAATCATCTTCAAACTGTGTCAAAAAAGTATAAATAAGCCGGGAGAACCCATATCACTGTTCCGCAAACATCTGGAAACTGTGTGTAACACTTTAAATAAAACCGGGACAAACTGAACTACTGTTCTGCAAACATCTGGAAACTGTGTGTAACACTTTAAATAAAACCGGGACAAACTGAACTACTGTTCTGCAAACATCTGGAAACTGTGTGTAACACTTTAACTAAAACCGGGTGAACCCATATCACTGTTCTGCAAACATCTGGAAACTGTGTGTGACACTTTAACTAAAACCAGGCAAACCCATATCACTGTTCTGCAAACATCTGGAAACTGTGTGTAACACTTTAACTAAAACCGGGTGAAACCCATATCACTGTTCTGCAAACATCTGGAAACTGTGTGTAACACTTTAAATTAAACCGGGACAAACTGATAGAGGCCATTACCTACCTGGGTATACAGCTCACGAGCAAGTTCGAGGAGCTCTATAAGAGAAACTTCCTAATGCAGTTACAGAATATACAGCAGGACCTCAAAAGGTGGAACACGCCGACCATCTCTTGGTTCGGGCGGGCCTCCCTCATAAAAATTAATGTTCTCCCTTGGCTGCTGTACAAGATGCAAACGCTGCCCATTCTCTTACCACCTTCTTTCTTCCTGACATACAAAAAAATATGCAGATCATTTCTGTGGGGAGACAAACCAGCCCGTTTAGGATGGCACAAACTAGTAGCTCCTAAACTAGATGGCGGAATAGGGTTACCAGATATACAGCGATACTACTACGCAATCCACCTGTCCCGAATTTTAGACCGGAAAATACATTGTCATCACAAGGGGTGGGTTGCCTTGGAGCACTCTATTGCCGGTGTTGATCTTGGAATTGTTCCCTGGTTCCCTCAGAAGGATGTTCCGCCCTCAGTGGCGGAACATCCCTTAATAGGTAATACCTTAAAAGTGTTTTGGAGGGCATGTATAACATAAAATGTAACAGGGAACATCTGCCCTTTAACACCTCTTAGGGGCAACCCGATGTTTCCACCGGGTATATCCAAATCATTCTTGAAAATGGAGTGGTCTTACGCGGAGATGCAAGCCAAACAATTCTTTCTAGGGGGGAAGTTTAGATGCCAATCAGATCTTGCTTCAATTTCGAATACATCCACATTCCCCACGTGGATCTATACCCAAATAAAGCACTTTCTAGATAAAACCCTTCATAGGGACATGCTGACAAGACCTCTCACGGTCTTTTAAGCGTTGCATTCGAGTACAGCTCCCCAGAGTCATGTCATATCGGTTATATACTGCTCGCTGTTTGGAGATGTGCGTACCCTCATGAAAGCAGAAAGGGCCTTCTGGGAGGGATCCCTGGGCGTAGAAATTACTGAGAGAAAATGGGATCAAATTCACTTGTATCTGCACAAATGCTCTTGTAATGTCAATATCCAAGAAAATGGGTATAAGCTGCTAACAAGATGGTATAAAACCCCTGATGTGATCCACAAATTCATGCCCTCCATCTCAGAGACATGTTAAAGATGTGGGAATGAGAGGGGAACATTTTTACATATCTGGTGGCACTGCCCCCTGATCCAGCCTTACTGGAAGTTGGTACATGACACGATCCTGAGAGTGACAGAGACCCAATTAGAATTCACACCTGCGCAATTTCTTTTGCATCTTTCTAAAACCCCTAAAAAATCATACTTCAAGTCATTATCCATGCACATGGTCAACGCAGCACCTATGTGCGTGCCAAAACACTGGAGGTCATTATCTATACCCTCTCTAAGGGAATGGGCCAATCGCCTGAACCATATAGAATTTATGGAGGAACTGATCCATATAGCCCAGGACGATCTTATTCGCTTCTCTGATAGATGGGCACCATGGCGCGAATACAAACAATCACTAGAGTATAAGTCCTTATTGTAATCTAGGGACTGTTCAGCCCCTCACCAGATTTGAGGGCGTGGCCAGCCTGGATCGGGGTCGAGGAGGATGACGGTGGGCAGAGAGGGTTGTCGGTGGTTGCCCCACCCCCTCTGTGCCGTACCTCTCTTCCCTTTCTTTCACCCCTTCTCCTCTCCCCCCCCTTTTTTTTCTTTTTCTCTCTTCCTTACCTCTTATCGGCAGTCATTCGTTGTTTCATATTATATTGCCTTAACTTTGGTAGGTAAGGGCTACTATACAAAGCCAGAACAAGCAGGTGAGACAGTGAAGGTTGAGAAACCCACAAAACTATATGTTGTAAGAAGTTGACCAAGGGACCTGGGTGTTATGTCTTCTTGCTATACATTTGTTGTCATATTTTGTACCTGGACTAAAGCGGTATACTTACTTCTATCTGAAAATCTTTGCTTGTGCATTTTATAAAAATCTCAATAAATTGTTTATGCAAAAAAAAAAAAAAAGGGACAAACTGAACTACTGTTCTGCAAACATCTGGAAACTGTGTGTAACACTTTAACTAAAACCGGGCAAACCCATATCACTGTTCTGCAAACATCTGGAAACTGTGTGTAACACTTTAAATAAAACCGGGACAAACTGAACTACTGTTCTGCAAACATCTGGAAACTGTGTGTAACACTTTAAATAAAACCGGGACAAACAGAACTACTGTTCTGCAAACATCTGGAAACTGTGTGTAACACTTTAAATAAAACCGGGACAAACTGTTCTGCAAACATCTGGAAACTGTGTGTGAAACTGTAGCAGAGAGAAGAACAGGGATATGGTTTCGCTCTGCTATAGTTTCATATAGAGTTTTTAGATGATTTTAGAACAGTGATATGATATCACTGTTCTAAAATCATCTAAAAACTCTATGTGAAACTATAGCAGAGTGAAACCATATCCCTGTTCTTCTCTCTGCTACAGTTTCACACACAGTTTCCAGATGTTTGCAGAACAGTTTGTCCCGGTTTTATTTAAAGTGTTACACAGTTTCCAGATGTTTGCAGAACAGTGATATGGGTTTGCCCGGTTTTATTTAAAGTGTTACACACAGTTTCCAGATGTTTGCAGAACAGTTTGTCCCGGTTTTATTTAAAGTGTTACACACAGTTTCCAGATGTTTGCAGAACAGTGATATGGGTTCGCCCGGTTTTATTTAAAGTGTTACACACAGTTTCCAGATGTTTGCAGAACAGTTTGATCTGGTTTTATTTAAAGTGTTACACACAGTTTCCAGATGTTTTCAGAACAGTGATATGGGTTCGCCTGGTTTTATTTAAAGTGTTACACACAGTTTCCAGATGTTTGCAGAACAGTAGTTCAGTTTGTCCCGGTTTTATTTAAAGTGTTACACACAGTTTCCAGATGTTTGCAGGACATTAGTTCTGTTTGTCCCGGTTTTAGTTAAAGTGTTACACACAGTTTCCAGATGTTTGCAGAACAGTAGTTCTGTTTGTCCCGGTTTTAGTTAAAGTGTTACACACAGTTTCCAGATGTTTGCAGAACAGTAGTTCTGTTTGTCCCGGTTTTAGTTAAAGTGTTACATACAATTTCCAGATGTTTGCAGAACAGTAGTTCTGTTTGTCCCGGTTTTATTTAAAGTGTTACACACAGTTTCCAGATGTTTGCAGAACAGTAGTTCTGTTTGTCCCGGTTTTAGTTAAAGTGTTACACACAGTTTCCAGATGTTTGCAGAACAGTAGTTCTGTTTGTCCCAGTTTTATTTAAAGTGTTACACACAGTTTCCAGATGTTTGCAGAACAGTAGTTCTGTTTGTCCTGGTTTTATTTAAAGTGTTACAAACAGTTTCCAGATGTTTGCAGAACAGTAGTTCAGTTTGTCCCAGTTTTATTTAAAGTGTTACACAGTTTCCAGATGTTTGCAGAACAGTAGTATGGTTCTCCCGGTTTTAGTTAAAGTGTTACACACAGTTTCCAGATGTTTGCAGAACAGTGATATGGGTTCTCCTGGCTTATTTATACTTTTTTGACACAGTTTGAAGATGATTTTAGAACAGTGATATGGCTTCTACCATTAATTAATACATTTTAGACACAGTTTGAAGATGGTCCACATCCACCTCCATTTTTTATTTTTTTATGTTTTTATTTTTTTTTTAATATTTAAAGTTATTTCCCTGTCCCCATTTCTTTGTAGGACACTTGTCCCACCCTTACCCCCATTCCCCTTCCTTTTGCAGAAATCTAGGACTTTCCTGGACTTTTTTACAGCAATTTTCAGAACTTTTAGTAAAATTACCAGAACCTCGGACCCGAACCTGGACTTTTTTTGAAAAGTCCGGTTTTGGGTCCGGGTACCGGACACCCCAAAGTTCGGTACGGACCCGAACTTTACAGTCCGGGTTCGCTCAACACTACTCAAAATCACAGATGTAATAGATAATATATGCCACATGGAGAGAATAATTTAACCTATGCAGCATACCAGCTATGTATTGCCAGTCAGCGCTAAAAGGTTATGAGACCAATTACTTATAGATATAGAGAGAGTTCCAGGCCTAAACAACTGACTATACTAATGCTATACCATTATTCTCAAAGCCTACCACAAACAGCTTCAGATGTAAGTACTATTCAATCTAAAATATTGATACCTGCGGTATAAACAGAGTCCTTATACGCCCCCAGACTCCAGCTAACTAATGAAGCAGGAGCCGCTGGCTTTATGCGTCTCCCACTCGGCCGACATCTTACGTCACCAGTCGAGTGCGGACGTGACCCGGAGTAGGCGCATGCGCCGGCAATCCGCATCCAGCCGGAGACTCCAATCCCCAAGCCGCCCAGCGGCAACTGGGGCGGGGACAAGGAGCAACCCCAGGCGAAGCCCAGCTCAGCTCCGTATCCCAACCCAATCGGCGCAACGCACGGGGACCGATATACCAATGGTGATGTGTGGATGACAGACGCGATAGCACATGGCCCCACTGAAGGAAGGGGGCTTGCCAGTGGGTACCGGCGCCCCCTTGCATCTGTACAATAGCAATGTGTGCCGTAGCGACCCATGCAGAACCATATAGACACCCCAGCAGGGGAAAGAGGCATTCCGGCCAGCCATCAATGGGTACATGTTAAAGGGGAGCAACAAAGAGGAAGGAAAGGGGAAAAAACAAATATTCAGTGATCCCATCAAAGGATAAAGGAGTACTCAAACAGACAACTCAGTACAAAAATATTAAATATACACAAACTTAAAAAGCCATTAACAACACATATAGGACTAGCTTAACTACAGAGTCTAAATAGTATCATGGCAGTCCATAGCATTATTAATACATATTCCTAAAAATTCTAAATTACAGTGTTCTCTGCCACAATTTAGTGGCATGTGCGCTGCAGATAGATCCTGCCCAGCCCACCCCCACCCCCACCCAATGAGCCCCATACCCCATGGGAACAAAAAATAGGGGAGATGATGTAAAAAATATATATTGGAAGGAGGGTATATCAAACCTAGACACTAAGGATAGAAAAGGTTTAAAAATGAGGGATTCATTGAATCCTGGAAACTGAGTAGCCTTTAAGTCATAGATCCACCACGATTCCAACTGGAGCAGTGCTGTATCAACACTGCCCCCCCCCCCCGGGATGCGCCGGTAGATGTTCGAGGGCCACAAATTGTATATAATTTGGATCAAAATCATGCAAAATGCCAATATGTCTTGCTATCGCAGTAGACATTCATCGTTTAAACAAGGGTTTAATATGATCACCAATTCTAACTCGGAGCGCTCTTTTAGTCTTTCCGACATAGAAACCTCCACATACACAGCTGGCCAAATAGACGACTCCTATGGTGTTACAGGTCACTCTATATTGGGAGTGATGGAGTAGTCCATTCGGCAGCTGGGCAGTGGAGGTATTAGCCATAAATGGACACATATCACAGTGTCCACAGGAAAATGTACCTGGCTCTGAGGCCTTGGTTTTAATTGTGGGATTAAAGTGGCTTTGTACCAATTTATCTTGAACTGAGGGAGCACATCCATATGTAATTTGAGGGTATTGATCTATAAATCTACTTACTAGAGGATCTGCCTTAAGTAGGGGCCAATGTTTTTTTATAATGTTCTTAATCTTGGCATGTTGAACAGAATATCTTGTTATAAATCTCACGGATTGGTCTGTTTTTTTGGTTGTTTCTTGGAAGAATAAGATCTCTTTTATCCCTATTCTTGGCCCTCTTGTAGGCTCTCTTTGAACAAGAGTGAGTATAGCCACCCTGTGGTAATCTATTGTAAAGGTCCCTCGCCGCTAATTCAAAGTCCTCTGATCTACTACAGTTGCATTTGACACGCAAATACTGGCTATATGGTATGCTTTGGATAAGTGGTTCAGGATGGGCACTATCTGCATGAAGTATCGTATTACCCGCCGAGGGTTTTCTATATAATGATGAAAAAACATATCCATCCTTGTCAACAGACAATTGGATATCTATAAAATTAATCATTTTCTGACTCAGTTCAAATGTAAATTTAAGGTTAAAGTCATTAACTGAAATTTTCTCAAAAAACTGTAAAAATTCTTGTTTTGTACCTGTCCAGAACACGTTGTCAATATAACGATACCATGCCGCAATATGGCCAAGCAGCCCGATAAAGACCCGTTAGCAAAGAGTTCTCGTTCCCACCCCCCAGGTACAGGTTGGCATACGATGGGGCACAACGTGTCCCCATGGCTACCCCCTGCACCTGGAGGTAGTGGGAAGAGCCAAACATAAACACATTTCGTGTCAAGATAAATTTTAGCAAATCCAGTACAAAAAGGTTGTATTTTTCAGCTGAAGGACCTCTTTCTCTTAAATGCTTTTCTATAACTTCCAAGCCCTTGGTATGAGGGATACTGTTGTAAAGACTTTCAATATCAAGAGCAATAAGCCAAACACTTTCCGGTAAGTGTATTCCATCAACCATGCGTAAAAGGTTGATGGTATCACGTACGTAAGAAAATAGGGCTGTCACATGAGGTCTTAAATAGTTGTCTACTAAGAGACTGGCATTCTCCTTCATACTTGCACATCCCGATATAATTGGATGACCCGGTGGTTTGGCAAGGGACTTATGTACTTTTGGTAGGGCATAAAACGTGGATAACTTAGGATCTTTTGTATTAAGAAAGGACCATGTATCGTTATTGATAATTCCTTTATGGAGTGCTTTCAAAATCAGGTAATAATATTCATTTTCATAATTAGTGATTACTGTCCTAGAAATGGGATGATACCATTCTCTCTTTAGTAGAATATTTTTACACATGGATTCGTACTCATTTGTATCCATGACCACTATATTTCCTCCTTTATCTGCCATTTTAATGGTGATGCTGGTGTTCGATTGTAGTGACTTTATGACTAATCTCTGAGTTTTGGTCATGTTTAGAGTTGAGCAAACTTCTGGAAGTCCGGGTTCTGCTGGTTCAGCCAAACTTCAGGACAAAGTCCGGGTTCGGGTCCGGACAGAACCCAAACTTTGTCCCGGACCCCGAACCCCATTGAAATCAATGGGGACCCAAACTTTTAGGCACAAAAATGGCTGTAAAAAAGTCCTGGGAAGTCCTAGAGGTCTGCAAAAGGAAGGAAATGGGGGTAACGGTGGGACAAGTGCCCTACAAAGAAATGGGGACAGAGAAATAACTAAAAGCATTTTAAAAAAAATAATTTCATTAAAAAAATAAAAAATGGAGGTGGATGTGGACCATCTTCAAACTGGGTCTGAAAAGTATTAATTAACGGTAGAAGCCATATAACTGTTCTAAAATCATCTTCAAACTGTGTCAAAAAAGTATAAATAAGCCGGGAGAACCCATATCACTGTTCTGCAAACATCTGGAAACTGTGTGTTATGTATAATCAATCTGTTGAAGAAGTTTCACAGCCTTTTGAATACATATCCCAATCGGACCTGGACGAGTCCCAGGCCCTTTCTGATCTGATGGAATTATGGGAAGAGGGCCATGTGGATGATGGATTCACCTGGCCTTCGGCCCCACCTGCCATCTTGATAGCGGGGGTTTCCTTTCCCCCACCCAGCTCTTTCAAACCTAAGTCTACTGTTTTTCCTTTACTCAACACGAGTATTTTTAATTTTTTTAATGAAATTATTTTTTTAAAAATGCTTTTAGTTATTTCCCTGTCCCCATTTCTTTGTAGGGCACTTGCCCCACCCTTACCCCCATTTTCCTTCCTTTTGCAGACCTCTAGGACTTTCCTGGACTTTTTTACAGCAATTTTCAGAACTTTTGGTAAAATTACCAGAACCCCGGACCCGAACCCAGACTTTTTTTGAAAAGTCCGGGTTCGGGTTCGGGTCCCGGACACCCCAAAGTTCGGTACGGACCCGAACTTTACAGTCCGGGTTCGCTCAACACTAGTCATGTTCACTTGATTAGCAACAATAATATTCATTCGTTCTATCTCTTTGGTAATCTGTTGAACGAAAGCCCATATATTTGGGTTTGTGTTGAGTAAAGGAAAAACAGTAGACTTAGGTTTGAAAGAGCTGGGTGGGGGAAAGGAAACCCCCACTATCAAGATGGCAGGTGGGGGCGAAGGCCAGGTGAATCCATCATCCACATGGCCCTCTTCCCATAATTTCATCAGATCAGAAAGGGCCTGGGACTCGTCCAGGTCCGATTGGGATATGTATTCAAAAGGCTGTGAAACTTCTTCAACAGATTGATTATACATAACTTTATAAATGAGTTTCCTAGCAAATAAATGTATGTCTTTCACAAGAAGGAAAATATCGGTCTTTGCATCTGGACAAAAAGTTAGTCCTAGCTTCAACACCTGGGGTTCTGCCTCAGATAACGTGTATTGTGAGAGATTAATAACCTCCAATTCTGGGCAAGTTAAATTGTCATTGAGGGTGCATTTATCGGACTGGGATTTGTGATAGGTTCTTGATTCTTTGGTAAAAAAATGGGTGCCACTCTAGTGTCTGCCATAGGTGAGCAGGTCGGTGATGTTTCATTACTAGGTAAGTCACTTACCTTCACCACAGTGTTGCCATGTGCACCGAGTGCCGACATTATGGTGGACTGTGATTTGGGAACAAGTGTGGGGCCGTGCACAGGGGTACGGAGTGTAATCTGAGGTGAAGATAGAGTTGAGGCCATAGGCCATGCAAGTGAGGGTTTTGTACATCCCATTTGTGGTCGACGTGCCAA
Source organism: Glandirana rugosa (assembly GCA_018402905.1). Lineage (NCBI taxonomy): Eukaryota > Metazoa > Chordata > Amphibia > Anura > Ranidae > Glandirana > Glandirana rugosa. Next base: position 410,175 of record BLSH010131260.1, on the reverse strand, counting down.
CGTCGTATCCAGGTGTCTTTGCAGTGAATTAGTGGATAATTGTTCAGAGTCACCTTTGCTTCTTTTCAGCAATCTATCCTCCGATAGATCATGATATATTGTCGATTGACTAAATGACAGGGGAGAAGTTGAAGAGAGGTTAGACACCACATCAGTTTTATTTTTATTTGTCGTAGAGGAAAAGGTAGATTTTCTAAAAAGTCTAGAGCTGTTAGGGTCGTCCAATTATATTGGAATGTGCAGATATGACAGAGAATGCCAGTCTCTTAGTAGACAACTATTTAAGACCTCATGTGACAGCCCTATTTTCTTATGTACGTGATACCATCAACCTTTTACGCATGGTGGATGGAATACACTTACCGGCAAGTGTTTGGCTTATTGCTCTTGATATTGAAAGTCTTTACAACAGTATCTCTCATACCAAGGGCTTGGAAGTTATAGAAAAGCATTTAAGAGAAAGAGGTCTTTCAGCTGAAAAATACAACCTTTTTGTACTGGATTTGCTAAAATTTATCTTGATACGAAATGTGTTTATGTTTAGCTCTTCCCACTACCTCCAGGTGCAGGGGGTAGTGATGGGGACACGTTGTGCCCCATCGTATGCCAACTTGTACCTGGGGGGTGGGAAGGAGAACTTTTTGCTAATGAGTCTTTATCCGGACTGCTTGGCCATATTGCGGCATGGTCTCGTTATATTGACGACGTGTTAATCTTCTGGATAGATACAAAACAAGAATTTTCACAGTTTTTTGAGAACATTTCAGTTAATGACTTTAACCTTAAATTTACATTTGAACTGAGTCAGAAAATGATTAATTTTATAGATATCCAATTGTCTGTTGACAAGGATGGATATGTTTTTTCATCATTATATAGAAAACCCTCGGCGGGTAATACGATACTTCATGCAGATAGTGCCCATCCTGAACCACTTATCCAAAGCATACCATATAGCCAATATTTGCATGTCAAACGCAACTGTAGTAGATCAGAGGACTTTGAATTAGCGGCGAGGGACCTTTACAATAGATTACGACAGCGTGGCTATACTCACTCTTGTTTAAAGAGAGCCTTAAAGAGGGCCAAGAATAGGGATAGAAGAGATCTTATTCGTCCAAGAACCAACAAAAAAACAGACCAATCCATGAGACTTATAACAAAATATTCTGTTTAACATGCCAAGATTAAGAACATTATAAAAAAACATTGGCCCCTACTTAAGGCAGATCCTCTAGTAAGTAGATATATATTTAAATACCCTCAAATTACATATAGACATGCTCCCTCACTTCGAGATAAATTGGTACAAAGCCACTTTAATCCCACAATTAACACCAAGGCCTCAGAGCCAGGTACATTTTCCTGTGGACACTGTGATATATGTCCATTTATGGCTAATACCTCCACTGTCCAGCTGCCGAATGGACTACTCCATCACTCCCAATATAGAGTGACCTGTAACACCATAGGAGTCGTCTATTTGGCCAGCTGTGTATGTGGAGGTTTCTATGTCGGAAAGACTAAAAGAGCGTTCCGAGTTAGAATTGGTGATCATATTAAACCCCTGTCTAAACGACGAATGCCTACTGCGATAGCAAGACATATTGGCATTTTTCATGACTTTGATCCGAATTATATACAATTTGTGGCCCTCGAACATCTACCGGCGCATCCCGGGGGGGGCAGTGTTGATACAGCACTGCTCCATTTGGAATCGCGGTGAATCTATGACTTAAAGGCTACTCAGTTTCCAGGATTCAATGAATCCCTCAGTTTTAAACCTTTTCTATCCTGAGTGTCTAGGTTTGATATACCCCCCTTCCAATATATATTTTTTACATCATCTCCCCTATTTTTTGTTCCCATGGGGTATGGGGCTCATTGGGTGGGGGTGGGGATGGGCTGGGCAGGATCTATCTGCAGCACACATGCCACTAAATTGTGGCAGTGAAGACTGTAATTTAAAATCTTTAGGAATATGTATTAATAATGCTATGGACTGCCATGATACTATTTAGACTCTGTAGTTAAGCTAGTCCTATATGTGTTGTTAATGGCTTTTCAAGTTTGTGTATATTTAATATTTTGTACTGAGTTGTCTGTTTGAGTACTCCTTTATCCTTTGATGGGATCACTGAATATTTGTTTTTTCCCCTTTCCTTCCTCTTTGTTGCTCCCCTTTAACATGTACCCATTGATGGCTGGCCGGAATGCCTCTTTCCCCTGCTGGGGTGTCTATATGGTTCTGCATGGGTCGCCACGGCACACATTGCCATTGTACGGATGCAAGGGGGTGCCGGTACCCACTGACAAGCCCCCTTCCTTTGGTGGGGCCATGTGCTATCGCGTCTGTCATCCACGCATCACCATTGAAGTATCGGACTCTCTACCCCTTGTCCCCGTGCGTTGCGCCGATTGGGCTGGGATACGGAGCTGAGCTGGGCTTCACCTGGGGTTGCTCCTTGTCCCCGCCCCGGTTGCCGCTGGGGGGCTTGGGGATTGGAGTCTCCGGCTGGATGCGGATTTCCAGCGCATGCGCCTACTCCGGGTCACGTCCGCACTTGGCCGGTGATGTAAGACGCCGGCCGAGTGGGAGTTGCATAAAGCCAGCGGCTCTGGCTTCATTAGTCAGCTGGAGACTGGGGACTTATAAGGACTCTGTTTATACCGCAGGTATCAATATTTTAGATTGAATAGTACTTACATCTGAAGCTGTTTGTGGTAGGCTTTGAGAATAATGGTATAGAATTAGTATAGTTAGTTGTTTAGGCCTGGAACTCTCTCTATATCTATAAGTAATTGGTCTCATAACCTTTTAGCGCTGACTGGCAATACATAGCTGTTATGCTGCATAGGTTAAATTATTCTCTCCATGTGGCATATATTATCTATTACATCTGTGATTTTGAGCAATAGGTTAATCTGTCAGCTTGTCCTCATTAGGTATATTGTCTGCTACTTAGACCAACTATGTAAAAGTTATACATTATAGATTACCGTGCAACTTTATTTCCCGTCTATTATTCCAACTTTTACAATTGATATTCCATCTAACTAAACTTCAGTTTACGGCATTGTTCCCTGCGATTACATGTCTATTTATACATTTACTTTTAGGTGTGGCGATAGGCGTTCTTGATTACTACTCGTAGAGTGGCTCCTAATTCCAAGGGATCCACTCTAGGCCTATTTTTTGAATGTGTGGTGTTTTTTTTCTACACCCCCAGTAAAAATTGATGCTACCATGTGACGCATGTAAGTTCACTTGTTGTTTCTTTTCTTCCTAAGTAGAAGCCAGACTATGGAATAGTATAGATATTTACAGGCGGTGAATGCCATGTTCCTGCACACTCACTAGGTGCGGGATTTCATTAAATTAAATTAAATATTATATCAATTTTGAGTAATCTGGTGGTGCTGGGTGTATTTGTTCATAATAACTGGTCCAGTTCCTTTTTTCTGGTATTTATTTTTGTGCTATCTATCTCAGCTTGGACTATATGCGTCTCCTGCAATGGTGGAAGTGCTGGGTTTCCTGTGTTTGTGGACTATATGCGCCCCCAGCTAGGTGGTTTGGGTTTATCTTGGTAAGTCCTTAGGTGCCTGTCCATCTTGAAGGGGCTAGGAGGGGAAGAGATTGAGGGGGTGTGACCCCATGACGGGATAGGTGTTGAAAATGTCAAATAATATGTAGTATTACATTAATGATTTTTTTTTATAATTGTTATTCTGTACTTATATTTATTTAAGCATACAGTTGGTGGCGGATATTATATCCCCTGAGGAAGCCTATCCAGGCGAAACATCGTCTGATCTACCACCAGCAATACAAAACCCCTCTTGTATGGTGGAATCACCAACCCGTCAACAGCTGTACTGTATGGTTTTATACAATTTTTCGTTCTTTTCAAATATGTTGGAAACTAATAAAAGATGTAATGTTTTTATAATACTGTACATTGCTTGTAAAGGCATTTATTCTCTTGCACCGCATAATCCCGCTTTGGAACAATGCTTTATCTACCCCACCAATTATTTGGGATGAGGTGCCTAAAAACGTTGCTAAACTAGTCTGAGTGCCAGGGAACACCACAATGTTAAATTTAAACGACACACATATATTGGGTGCATGGAAATTGTCCTGGACCCCATGTGCTGCCTTTACCCCTTCTACAATGAAACTTTTCTACTCTGTTCCACAGTGTCTGGACCTCGGATTGGTTGTAATCCACATACAAACCGTGGGGTATATCTGAAAATTGTGATTACTCTGCTTGCTACATTTGTATTATCCTCCCGTTCTGAAGACTCTGGTGTACATGGTCCATCAGTTCCTTACCATTACATATCCTCTCCATTGGGAGATTGTCCAGTGTATATATTGTCCTCAGTATTTATGGGCAAGCACTAACCTACACTTATGTGTAGTGAATTCACACACTTTACCGTCATGTTTGTATTGCACACAGGCCCCCGTACTCGCCTTACGTGGCCTTGGGGTCGTTTGGGGCGTGCGGTCGGGTGGACGGTGACCTGTTTTAGGGTGACTCCGCTGTGCCATATACGGTGATCCTGCCAGATGATACTATTTTCACTTCACATGTATTTGTTACTGTGTTAGTGTATAACTTTTTTTGGATATATGCTTGTATGCATTTCTGACGTGTATGTATTTACTTTTATTAGAATATTACCCTTAGCTCCAGATGAAGCGCAGACCACTCAAGCGCAAAACTAGTTGAGCTTTTCTCCCATATCTGCTGGTGGGACCCACACGTGGCGTAAACTCTATTACAACTTGATGTTTAAAGATATTATTATCTTAATCAGTGATATTGAATATACCTAAGGAATTGGGTTCACGCCTGTAGGATTTATATCCCAGTAACACTTATGTTACATTGTGTTTGACCCCCCTGGGTCTTGGTTCACCGACTTAGTGACCAGTACCTCCGGGGAACAGTGGTGGCCCAGATGCCACCTTAATCACATGTCTTGTATGTTATCCACATTTTAAAGAATTTTTAGATGTTTTGTGTTCAAGGCATTTGGATGCCATTATGTAACAAATAAAGTTTACAATTAATTTTTTTACCCAGAATGCCTTCAAAGTCCATTTTTCACCCAACATAATTTCCCTTTACTATGCTCTGGAATAACTGCACTTGCAAAGTGCACAGCCTATTTGTCTTTAGTAAATCAACCCCATTATGTCATAAAGCACTCCATGGTGATTTAATTTAGAACATCACTCCTTTCACATGCAACTGTTTAGAGTTAATACATAAGAACATTGACCGGCAATGTTATCTGTCCTAGAAGTCGACATTCATTGTTGGAGAATAAACAGTATGCAGAAAGTATCTTCTTTAAAGTAGGCTTTTCAGTAAAAAAAAAGGAAAATTGTGATTACTCTGCTTGCTACATTTGTATTATCCTCCCGTTCTGAAGACTCTGGTGTACATGGTCCATCAGTTCCTTACCATTACATATCCTCTCCATTGGGAGATTGTCCAGTGTATATATTGTCCTAAGTATTTATGGGCAAGCACTAACCTACACTTATGTGTAGTGAATTCACACACTTTACCGTCATGTTTGTATTGCACACATGCCCCCGTACTCGCCTTACGTGGCCTTGGGGTCGTTTGGGGCGTGCGGTCGGGTGGACGGTGACCTGTTTTAGGGTGACTCCGCTGTGCCATATAGGGTGATCCTGCCAGATGATACTATTTTCACTTCACATGTATTTGTTACTTTATTACTGTATAACTTTTTTTGGATATATGCTTGTATGCCTTTCTGACGTGTATGTATTTACTTTTATTAGAATATTACCCTTAGCTCCAGATGAAGCGCAGACCACTCAAGCGCAAAACTAGTTGAGCTTTTCTCTTACATCTGCTGGTGGGACCAACGCGTGGCGTAAACTCTATTACAACTTGATGTTTAAAGATATTATTATCTTAATCAGTGATATTGAATATACCTAAGGAATTGGGTTCACGCCTGTAGGATTTATATCCCAGTAACACTTATGTTACATTGTGTTTGACCCCCCTGGGTCTTGGTTCACCGACTTAGTGACCAGTACCTCCGGGGATCAGTGGTGGCCCAGATGTCACCTTAATCACATGTCTTGTACGTTATCCACATTTTAAAGAATTTTTAGATGTTTTGTGTCCAAGGCATTTGGATGCCATTATGTAACAAATAAAGTTTACAATTAATTTTTTACCCAGAATGCCTTCAAAGTCCATTTTTCACCCAACATAATTTCCCTTTACTATGCTCTGGAGTAACTGCACTTGCAAAGTGCACAGCCTATTTGTCTGTAGTAAATCAACCCCATTATGTCATAAAGCACTCCATGGTGATTTCATTTAGAACATCACTCCTTTCACATGCAACTGTTTAGAGTTAATACATAAGAACATTGACCAGCAATCTTATCTGTCCTAGAAGTCGACATTCATTGTTGGAGAATAAACAGTATGCAGAAAGTATCTTCTTTAAAGTAGGCTTTTCAGTAAAAAAAAAAAAGGAAAATGTAATAGCTGCTAGCAAAGCTGCTAAGTAATGTGAGAAAAAAAATCACTATTGCTGTGTAGGTATAAAAAATTCCACAACCTATTCCACATAGAAGGTTAAGCCATCTACAGTCATCTGGCATTAAAAAATCTGATATTTGAAGATAAGTTTCTAAGTGCCTTGATCCATATATATATATCGTTGATATGTGTGTAAAGGTTAAGACTGCATTGAAGTTCTCTCTGTGACTGTATATTCTTTTATTTTTTTTAATTTTTTTTCTCAATCAAGTTTTATTGAAGAAAGAATTTAACAGTCACAGTGTTATAATCTTATCATTATATCGTAGATGATAACAACCATCAAGTTTGATAATACAGCAAAGATATAATCGTAAAATACTTTAACCTTAAATTTGTGAAAGAGGCAGTGCTAGATGAGGGTAGTAGTTGTTATAACAGAATTATTAAATAGATTAGTCATGTACATAACGTGCAGTATATTTAAATCTTAAGTCTTGATATAACATCTGCATGAATAGAGTAGGTGCCTACAGTAAGATTAACCGAGGACTTAATGAAAGAAGAGGAAGAGAGGGGAATAAAGGTAAGTGTAAAGAACCAGACAACCTTTAGAGATCAGGGATAGGGGCTACCTAGTAGGTTATTATTAATTTGGTCAATGCAGGGTAGATATCATTGTGGGTATACATCCTGAAATGTATGACTTGAATTGAATTGAGTTAGGCCATTAATTCTGAGAATTTATCAGAGTGAGTAAACAGGAGCCAGTTTTTCCAAGAATTATGGAATTTAGCTGAAGATTCATTTTTCATTGCGCAAATTTCTTCCATTTTGTATGTCAGATTTATTTTCTCAATCCAGTCTTTAATAGATGGGGTATTTGTTGATTTCCAATGTAAGGGAATTAATGCTTTGGCTGCATTTAGTAAATGTCTGGTCAAAGAATTTTTGTAGCTGCGTATAGAGAGTTGATTTATATGCAGAAGGCAAGCTTTAGCGTCCAGAGTTATTGCTGTGTCAGTAATGTGTTTTATCCAACTTATAACGGATTGCCAGTAAGTCTGAATGGGTGGACACGACCACCAAATGTGGAATAAAGAGCCTACTTCTGAATCACATCTCCAACATTTGTCAGATATCGAGAGTGACCATCTCCTGGCCCTTTGGGGGGGTAATATACCATCTTGTGATGAGTTTGTAGGAAATCTCCTGGATGTTAGTGTTGAGGGAGCATTTATGTGTAAAAATGCAAGCTCTCTTCCATTGTGAGTCAGTTATATGAAGTGCTAAATCTTTTTCCCATTTTTCTTTAATTTTCCCAGGGGTGGTGTATTCTGAGCGGATAAGCCAATTGCAGGCTAATGAGATTGAGTTTGAAGTCTGATTCTTGTGTAGGCAAATCTCTTCCAGAGGGGTAAGCGTTCTGGAAAAGAGTTTTTGGGTTTTTTATTCTTAAGAATATCGTGTAGTTGGATGTATTCCCAATAGCCAGAGAGCGGACCTCCCAGCTTTCCCTTGAGTTCAAGGAAGGTTTTTATCTTACCATCCCTGAAGCAATGGTGTGCTAGTAAATTGTCATGTTCTTGTTCTGGGGAAGAACTCAATGTGTTGAATTTTGGGGGTAAGGGTGAAAGGGGTCCAGGGCATGAGGTGAGTTTTTGTTTTTTCGCAATAGATTGTAGTATTTCAATTGTTGTGCGTGTCAGTGGATGAGGTATTTTAATGGGAGATCCAATTTGATGCATCATCCATGGGAGGTATAGAAGGTTTATATTATTGCAAAAAGATTCTAATTCAATCCATTCTTTATCTTTTTTGTGGCAGTGCCAGTCAATGATTCTGGTAAGGTGGGTGGCTTGTTGGTATTTTAGGAAATCAGGGATGCCTAACCCTCCCATGTCTTTAGGGAGAGATAGGAGTTTTTGATTCAGTCTGGGTTTTTTATGTGCCCAAATGAATTTTCTTTGCATTTCATTCAGGGCATTCAGCAGTGGGAATTTTTATGGGAAGGGCACTGAAGTAATATAGGAGTCTTGGTAGGATAGACATCTTCAAGATGGAGGCTCTGCCAAACCAAGAAAAGTGTTTCAGGGACCATTTTTTAAGATCTGATTTTATATTTTTGAGAAGTGGGGTAAAATTTGTGTCAAAAAGGGTGTCAAGTTTTGAGGTTAATTTAATACCTAGGTATTGTAGAGTTTTGGGTTCCCATTTGTAAGGGCAATTATCTTGTGCAAGTTGCAGTTGTTGTGGTTTTAGACAAATATTAAGAGCTTCTGATTTATTGTGATTAATTTTAAAGTTGGATATATAGTTAAAGGTCTTGAATGTTTTGTTTAGGTTGGGGATGGATATGTGGGGTTGAGTAAGGAAAAAGAGTAGATCGTCTGCATATGCAGCAAGTTTATATTATTTTTTATTAACCTGGAAGCCATGAATAGAGTTGTCTAGTTTAATTGTTCGGATTAAGGGTTCTAAAGAAAGGATGAACAGTATTGGTGAAAGTGGGCATCCCTGTCTGGTTCCGTTACTGATTTTAAGAGGGTCAGAGTAAATGTCATTAATCTTAATTTTTGCTTGTGGGTTCACATATAGAGCTTTGATCCAATTTAAAATGTTGTTCTTGAGTCCAATATGAGAACAAGTGGAAAACATGTAAGACCATGAAACTCGGTCGAAGGCCTTCTCCGCGTCCGTGGATAGGAGAAGGCCTTCAATATTTGATTGTTGTGTAGTGTGTATCAAGTGGAGAGCCTTGATTATATTATCTCTAGCTTCCCTTCCAGGCATAAATCCCACTTGTTGAGGGCCTATTATTTTGTTGAGAAGGGGTTTGAGTCTGTTGGCTAAAATTTTGTTTAAAAGTTTCAGGTCAACATTTGGTAGGGAGTTTGGTCTGTAATTTGCACAATCTTGATGGTCTTTGCCTGATTTGGGAATTACAGAAATGTGAGCCATAAGGAAGGTGTTAGAGACATAATTTGGGGAGGATAAAGAATTGAAGGTGGATGCAAGGTGTTCGGATAGTAAGTGGGCAAATATTTTGTAATATTGTGTGGTGAAGCCGTAAGGGCCAGGACTTTTACCAGGTTTTAGTTCTTTAATTGCCCTGAGCACTTCTTCTTGTGTAATCGGTTTTTCTAGGTCTTCTACATCCGCTGTGGGTAGGGAGGGTATTTTACTGTTTTTAAGAAAGTCTTGTGTGGCTTTTCCTACTTCGGTGGAGACATGTGATGGTTTTCTCTGTGCATGGAGATTGCAGAGTTTCAGGTAATATCTATGGAATGTTTCTGCGATTTGTTCAGGGGTGTGAATTATATTGCCCTTGTTATCGAGTATAGAGTGTATATGTCGGCTAGTGGTAACCTCTTTAAGAGCTTTAGCCAAGAGTTTGCCGGTTTAATCTCCATGTTCATAGAAAACTTGTTTTCGGAAGAAAAGGGCTTTCTGGATGTTAAGATTCAAAATTTTTTGTAGTTATTTTCGAAGATTGATTAACTCCGCTTCTACTTTGACGGCTAATGACTGTTTGTGTTGGGTTTCGAGTTTGTTTATCTTATTTGAAAGGGTGTTAATCTCTCTCTCTTTATCTTTTTTTCCTTTTGGAGCCCCATTTCATTAAATCCCCTCGAATAACACATTTATGAGCCTCCCAGTTATTAAGAGGGTTTGTCTCTTCACTTAAATTTTCTGCAAAGAATTTTTGTATTTTGTAGTGAATATCTGTCTGGTTCTAATTGTCTGTAAGTAAGGCTGCGTTTAGTTTCCAATTGAAATTTGGTTTTATTTTAGACCTCTTTTTTAGTGATAGAGTGGTGGGGGCATGGTCTGAAAGTGTAATAGTTCCTATCTGAGATTTTGAGATGGATTTTAAATCTTTTTGGGTTATGAATATCATGTCAATTCTGGAGTATCGTTTGTGAGGTTTGGAGTAGAAAGTGAAATCTTTCTCTGTGGGGTGTGTAGTTCTCCAGGTGTCTATTAATGTTAAGGAGTGAAGAAGTGTCTTGATTCTTTTCAGAATTTTGTATGCAACGAGAGTGTGTCTCTTACTAAATTACTTTACC
>BLSH010131260.1:381207-399541 GCA_018402905.1 Glandirana rugosa | reverse complement strand
AAAGATACTTGTACCTCTATTTTGGCCGTTTGAGAACCGATTTCGAGAATTTCTCCAATGGTGATCGGCTGTATATGTGAGATATGCGCTATTGTTCCCGTTATATTAAGTGTGGGGACTTGTTTAGCGTCTTTGTAAGGTATCTATAATGGACTTTGAGATGTTAGAGGTACGTGTCTCTTTTTGTAGTGTACAGAGGTGGCTTCATCCTTTTCGGTGTGTTCTGAAAGAATTTTTGTCATTTTATGGGAGGGATGGGTGTCGCCTACATCTTCTGGACCTTTTTGGCTAATGATCTCAACTCGCTTGTGGACCTTCTTGTCCGTGCGATCGTTCGGGTTCCGTCCGGACCCGGACCCGGACTTTGTCACGAAGTTCGGACGGACCAGCAGAACCCGAACTTCCAGGTGTTCGCTCAACTCTAGTAATCGGTTTTTCCAGGTCTTCTACATCCGCTGTGGGTAGGGAGGGTATTTTACTGTTTTTAAGAAAGTCTTGTGTGGCTTTTCCTACTTCGGTGGAGACATGTGATGTTTTTCTCTGTGCATGGAGATTGTAGAGTTTCAGGTAATATCTATGGAATGTTTCTGCGATTTGTTCAGGGGTGTGAATTATATTGCCCTTGTTATCGCGTATAGAGTGTATATGTCGGCTAGTGGTAACCTCTTTAAGAGCTTTAGCCAAGAGTTTGCCGGTTTTATCTCCATGTTCATAGAAAACTTGTTTTCGGAAGAAAAGGGCTTTCTGGATGTTAAGATTCAAAAATTTTTGTAGCTCTTTTCGAAGATTGATTAACTCCGCTTCTACTTTGACGGCTAATGAGTGTTTGTGTTGGGTTTTGAGTTTGTTTATCTTATTTGAAAGGGTGTTAATCTCTCTCTCTTTATCTTTTTTTCCTTTTGGAACCCCATTTCATTAAATCCCCTCGAATAACACATTTATGAGCCTCCCAGTTATTAAGAGGGTTTGTCTCTTCACTTAAATTTTCTGCAAAGAATTTTTGTATTTTGTAGTGAATATCTGTCTGGTTCTAATTGTCTGTAAGTAAGGCTGCGTTTAGTTTCCAATTGAAATTTGGTTTTATTTTAGACCTCTTTTTTAGTGATAGAGTGGTGGGGGCATGGTCTGAAAGTGTAATAGTTCCTATCTGAGATTTTGAGATGGATTTTAAATCTTTTTGGGTTATGAATATCATGTCAATTCTGGAGTATCGTTTGTGAGGTTTGGAGTAGAAAGTGAAATCTTTCTCTGTGGGGTGTGTAGTTCTCCAGGTGTCTATTAATGTTAAGGAGTGAAGAAGTGTCTTGATTCTTTTCAGAATTTTGTATGCAACGAGAGTGTGTCCATTAGAAGTGTCTTGTTTGGGATCCATGGGTAGGTCAAAATCTCCCCCTAATATAATGCAACCTTTAGCAAGCCATTTCAGCTCACTCACTATTTTGTGGCAGAAATCGATCTGGGATCTGTTCGGGAAGTAAACGTTAGCTAGGGTGATTGGATCACCTGCCCATGTACCCTTTAGAAACAAATAACGTCCATCTGGGTGTATTAATTGTTGGGAAAGTATAAAAGGAGCGTTTTTATTTATTATGATGGAGACTCCTTTTGTTTTCGCATGGGGATTTGTGGCATGGTATGCCTGCGTGATGGTGTTATTTGTAATTTTAGGTATGTTAGTGCCCTTAAAGTGTGTTTCCTGAAGAAAGACAATGTTGGGATTAATCTTTTTAAGTTCTGAGAGTAATTTGGTCCTTTTTTGTGGGATATTCAAGCCATTCAGATTATGAGAGATAATGTCTGGGGGTCTATTTAGTGAGGAGTAGGCCATGGTTGTCGTTTCTTGTGTGAAAAAGAAGTTAGGTGAAAGGTAAGGAATAAGTATAAGAAAAAAGACAGAAAGATTGAAGGGAAATAAGGTGAGAAGAAAGCAGAGGACTTCTCAAAGATTCTCAAAGTTGGAACCACTTCTAATAAAGTATTTCTGAGCCCAATTCTAAGCTCAACGAAAATGGTTCCTAAACAATTAAAGAATAATTATGAATTAAACTGATTTTCTCTGTTGTGAGTATCTCCAATTGTCTATTTTTGGGGGGGTAGTAGGTGGCGGGTTGTGCAGAGGGTGACTCGGAGAGTCTGAGTGTTGTGTTGAATTTAGAATGGTATATAATAGGAATATAAATAGTGTGTAGCATAGCAGGCTTGTGTGCTTTCAGCCATGAAAAATCTATAAAGGTAATGCATGGGAAAGAAGGTTCTATATAGTATAGTAAAAAGAGTTACTCACATCAGAAGGAAAAAATAACACTGCAATTATAAACGAGGTGTCTTTAGAGATCTTATATCTTGGTTCCTGTTAAAAGAAAAGAAATATTAGGAACAGTATCAATACAAAAACAATAGTGATAACAGCGAGAAGAGGTAACTTCAGGCGAGAATTCTGACCAAAGGTCAAACTGTCCTGAGTTTGGATCTTTGAGGGGGGGACACCCATTGGGTGTTCCTCTTTTCTGCAAATGAGGTATGGTCCGTACAGATTTAATACAGAAATATTATTTGTATTTTAAAGCATAAAGACAGGGATATGTTTAGGGGACTTGCATCAACTCCACTTATATTACCATTTAACCTCAATGGTGTCACTTTCTGGGGATGCAGTCCGGTTAGTAAAAGCCCTCCCTTGATGTCGTATAGCATACAGAATTGTATCTTTAAGGATACAGATTGATGAGTTTTGTTGCTTGGCGAGTGGAGATGAGGCCTTCAAGAATATTACAGTTTATTCTTTACTACAGTAACTTTTGAGATTTAAAGAGGTGATGTAAAGGGACTGTCTTTATGCTTGGATAGCAATGTTATCAGCCAGAAATTGAGTATCAAGGTCGTACGAACTTTGTTGATCGACACCTCCTTATGAATGTGTTGCTGATCAGATAATTGATCCGGGTGACTGTAGGAAACCCTCTAAAATTGCCTGTGGCGTGTTATTTGTTTAATAAGGTTCGAGTTTCAACAGGGATTAAAAACCTGTATGATAGCTTGATATGAAAAAGATAAACAGGAATGGAAGAAGCTTAAAACAGTAGTAGCTCAACTTTGAAGTATAGATCTGAGGAGAAGATCTGAGAAAAGAGGCCCCAATGGGGGTTGTATGCAGGGAGGCGAGGTGAACCATGTAACTTGGTGAAGAGAAAAGGCTTCTATGGTCTCAAGCATGTAACTGCAGTGATTTAAGTAAGATGGTGAAGTGAGTAAGGGTTCATAAAGCTCATATTTTAATGATAGTCTTTCGTTCTAGGCGTTTTGGCCATTGGGGAATATTTTCCAGAGTGATTCATCCTCCTGTTTTGCTTCCCTTTGGAGTGTGGGGAGCAGGAGGGAGAAGGGTTTAAAGATGAAGTTTCGTTATTTGAAGCTGGAGGAGATAGGTATTCCGCGTACCAGTCAGGAAGAGGAATATACTCCAAATGTAGGTTTTCGTAGAATGTGGTTAGTTCGTCCGGGGTGCGAAGGAAGAACTGTTTGCCTTGAAAGGTTGCTTGAAGGGTGAAGGGAAATTTTCATCTATATGTAATGTGTTTGTTTTTCAAGACTTCAAGTAGGGGTTTAAGTGCTCTTCTGTTTTTGAGGGTGATGGGGGATATATCTTGAAAGAGTAAGATCTCTTTTTCGTTAAAAACAATGGCGTCATTTTGCCTGGCTCTTTGGAGAATCTCTTCCTTTAGTGTGAAGCTGGTCAGGCAGCAGATGATGTCTCTTGGGGGGGCATCATCCGGTGCCCTTGGTTTGAGAGCCCTGTGTGCGCGGTCAAATTAAATTGGGGATTCTGCAGGTCTGTCAATTAGGTTATTGAATATTGAGGTAAGAGCAGGTCTGATTTGATCAGCCGCAATGGATTCTGCTATTCCCCGTACTCTTATATTGTTCCTCCTTCCCGGTTATCTAAATCCTCCAGTTGTCTATTCATGGTGATTAAATGTTGTGAGTGGGTGTCTGTGACTGTGTCGAGTCTGGCGATTGCTCTGTCTCTCCTCTTACCTGCGTGTTCGTTGGATGCCATCTGCTCAGTGAGCATTAGGATATCGGCCTTTAGGTCAGTGATGGCAGTGGAAAAGGAATTTTTGATATCAGCTGCAATTTCTGTCATATCTGCGTATGTTAGAGGAGAATCTTGATGTGTATTGTGTCTTACCATATCTTCTGAATTTGCCAGTGAAATATTGTCTTCCTCTTCTTCTGTCTCTCTCGTGTTTTTCTTTATAGGAACCATTTTCTCCGCTGCTCCTTTTTCCTTAAAAGAGTATTTATAAAAATATGAAGGAAATTGTTTATTATTGACAGCCGATGAGGAGCATAGAGTGCGCCCAGGGGTATTAGTATTGGTAAAAGTGAATTTGTCCATATCTCATGTGAGGTCAAAGCTTGAGATGGAACCTAAAGTGGCTTACTTGCTTCAAGCCTGCAGTGAAGGAGTTAATGCATATGCATTACTTTACATATGTAGGCAGTGAGAGTGTAAAAAAGATCTTGCTGTCAGGGGTACTTGTTTTTTTCAATTAATGCATAATGAATAGGTTTTCTACTGGGGCTTAATGGTATGTAGGAACCTCCAGTGTGATGACTGTAAATTGTAGGTGGACCCCAGTGGTAAAAATGGCTGATGTAGGCCGTAAATTGTATTGGCAAATCCGGCCCTTATAAGAGATCAAAGTCACTCTTTATCTGCTTCTTACCCTCTCCAAAGGCATAACCGAGGGTATAGTGTGTATAGCTGATGTCACAGGCCACGCTTTAGGGGGATCACGGCCTCTAGAAATGAGCGCCGCGTGTGTGGAAGTTCCGGAAATTTAGTCTGGTGCTTCAAATGCGGCCTACTCCGTTCCCGGAGAAAGTTAAATTTTCGGCCCCAAAAAGGTCACATCAGATAGGAGCAGGTGTGAATAGTGAGATGGAAGTGTTTTTACCTCAAAACGAAGCTCCTGTAGATAGGATGGCCTTAGATTTGTTTTTCTCACAGACGGAGCTCCTCTCTCCTACGTCTGTCCACCTTGCCGGTCAAGCCACGCCCCCCCTGTGACTGTATATTCTATGTTCAATGACTAAACTACTTGGCAGCTGCGTCCGCTATTATAACTGTATTTCCACCTTTGTTAAAAACAAATTAAAAAAAATAATGTTAAAAAAATAAGCAGATATTTACCAATAATACAGCTAATGGATAAATATGGAGCAAAGCTGTGAAGATTTACCTACCAGTCAGCCAGGCAGTATGTTGGGTGTTTCCTGCTAACTGCATCCTCCTCTTGCCGTTTTCTTCTATTCTTCCTGTCTGCCCTGGATTATCTTGTGTACCTCTTGTTTTTCCAATATTGTTTCTTCTATTTGGCCTGTGTCCTTCTGTTGGTGTGGCTCTTGTTGCTCGCTATTCCAAAAGCCTTCTTGGCTTTACCTGCTCTCCAGATACCCCTTCTTATCCTTGGTTTTACATATGAAGTGATAATTGTGGTATCAGAATACTTATATATTTTCACTATATATGCACTTTAATGTATTTAGTTTGAAGCGCTGCGTGGCTGTTTGTTTATATGTATTGATACACATGTAGGATTGTGATAAATGTCAGCAGCTTCTTAGGCTTTTCATTATCACTTCATAGGAGTGGCACTTAGGATTTCTTTTTAATTTATTTGCATTCACAAGTGCTTAAAATCAGATGCTAGCTATCACTATATTTTAAAATGTTCTCAATCAGTAACCTATTTTCTTAAATTAACTTTTCCAAATATTTTTAAAATGTTTATATGTGCCTACCTTTGCCATGTTTTTTAAAAGAAGTATTTCAGAATACCTAAGAAATTTAAATTCATTTGTAGTTTGCACAATCTCAGCATGAACAAAGCAAGAAAGTTTGACTAGATGAAAGTGACTGTCAAAAATGAACTTGGCTTCAGTTCACAGCTCAAAGTGATTTAAGATTAAGGTAGATTCAAGTCTCAGAATGTAATTTTGATGAAAGTGAATATATAAAAAAAAACCTCGGCTCGCAATTCTTTAGGGAAGCAAGTGCCATATCTTTGTGTATGGAAAGTGCCACACAAAACACCCTTCAGAATAATAGAACCATTGTTGGGGAAAAAAGGGATACAATCTGACAGCCTTGCCCAAGCTTTTTCCCTTACTGTCATTGTATGAAGTTATATAAAGTCAAAGGATGCCTCTTATACTTTTATTGCAAAGATTGAAAAATCATCAAACCATTTTTCTTTTCAAATTAATATGACAGGGCTGCCCACAATATAACACACTTTATACAAGCCATATATACTTAACTGCACATTTTAGTTTAAACTTTTCATCATGGAATTTATTAACTACATAGGCCAGTTAGATATCAACCCTTTGACTCTTTTGCTTTAGTACTTGTGATCTTTTTATTCAGAGTTAAAAATGTAAGAAAAACTAAAGGCTCTGACTTCAGTTGCTGCAGTGATTATATGCATTATCACAAATTGTAGGGTTTTAATTTTTTCATATTTTGACAATATGTCATAATAATAACACAGCTATCAAGTCTGACTATATTCTCCAAAGACCCACTTCACCAACAGAAACATCATTAACTACTTTACCTCTGGAAGAATTACCCCCTTCATGACCAAGCAATTTTTTGCTATACAGCACTGTGTTACTTTAACCACTTAAGGATCAGCTGCCGTTGTTTTACGTCAGTACTTTGCTGTGAAAATACTGGGGTTATGGCAGCAGATAGCTGGTGGGTGGTCCTCTTTCAGATAAAAGTGGCGTCTGCAGCGGATTTGCCACAAGATCACATTTATCAGTGGCGGAAGAGGTGCCCCCCTTTTGCCGCACTGCAGTCATCTCCACCGCTTACTGGATCCGTCTGTAATGGCAGAGATGATCCGATCCTGTCCCTTGAGAGGCCTGAACCCAAGTGAGGGAAACATGGCAGTCGGCTCCATAACATTGGATGATGGACGCAACATCAAACGTCACTTCCGCCCAATGCTCTTAAAGGGGAATTTTTTTTTTTCAAAAGAGATTTTTCTTATTGCATTTAAGTCTAAATGTGAGATCGGAGGTTTGACCCCAAATCTTACAATAAAGAGGCCATGTCATGCTTTTTTTCTAATATAAGAATGTTTACATTCCTTGTAATAGGAATAAAAGTGACCCAAAAAAAGTTTTTTAAAAGGACCGTGTAAAAATAAAAAATAAAAGTAAAATAAATAATAATAAAAAAAATTAAAGTGCCCCATCCCACAGAGCTTGCGCACAGCAGTGAACGCATATGTAAGTCACGCCCGTATATGAAAGCGGTGTTCAAATGTGAGGTATCGACGCGATCGTTAGATTGAGAGCAATCATTCTAGCACTAGATCTCCTCTGTAACTCAAAATTGATAACCTGTAGAAATTTTTAAACTTTGCCAATGGAGATTTTTAAGTGCCAAAGTTTGTCACCATTCCATGAGCTGGCACAATTTTGAAGCATGACATGTTGGGTATCAATTTACTTGGTGTAACATTATCTTTCACAATATAGAAAAAAATGGGCTAACCTTACTATTGTCTTATTTTTTAATTCAAAAAAGTGCATTTTTTCCAAAAAAAATGTGCTCGTAAGACTGCTGCACAAACACGGTATGAAATAAAGTATTGCAATGACCACCATTTTATTCTCTAGGGTGTCTGAAATATATATATAATGTTTGGGGGTTTTAAGTAATTTTATAGCAAAAAAAATAGATTTTAACTTGTAAACAATAAATCTCAAAAAGAGGCTTGGTCCCTAAGTGGAGTTCCCCAAAAAGTGTAGCTGCTGACATGTAATAATCAGACACTCATCTGTCCCATGCTCCAGCGATGCGGCTGCCCGAAGCCTCACTCCTCTCCCCCTCCTCTGTGTGGTGCTAGCATCACAAATGTATGTGCCTGGCTTTGGCTTCAAGGCTGGGCACGCACTGCGCATGCATGGGCCGCACTGCATGCTGTGAATGGGCGGTGTATCTTCTGGGACCTGTGATGTGTCCCAGAAGATCACTGGGAGGGAGGGTGGAACAGGTGAACTTCCTTCTGGTTCCGCAGCACCAGGAGAGGAAGTGTGACCTGGGACCCTGTGAAAACAGGGTTCCCCCAAAAAAATGACATGCCAATGGTGGCATGTCAGGGGGTCACCTTCACTTAAAGCGGAAGATCCACTTTTGGGTGGAACTCTGCTTTAAGTGGTTAACTGACAATTGCACAGTCAAGCAACACTTTACATAAATGAAATGTATACAATTTGTGCACACAAATAGAGCTTTCTTTTGGTAGTATTTGATCAACACTGGGTTTTTTTATTTTTTGTACTATAAATAAAAAAGACCGACAATTTTGCAAAAAAATAAAAAAAAAAAACAGTATTTTTTACTTTCTGCTATAAAACATATCCAATAAAAATGTAAAAAAAAAAAAAATTCTTCATAAATTTATGCCAATATGTATTCTACTACATATTTTTGGTATAAAAATCCCCATAAGCATATATTAATTGGTTTTCACAAAAGTTATAGCATCTGCAAACTATGGTATATATACTGGAATTTTTTTATTAAACTAGTAATGGTGTGGCAATCAGCGAATTATAGCAGGACTGCGATATTGCTGCAAACAGTCTGACACTAACTGAAACTTACAGTGATCAGTGCTAAAAATATAGGAGGTTAACAATCTAGGGCGAGCAAAGTGATAAATGTGTGCCTAACCAGTGTTTATGTGTGTACTATGTGGTGCTTTCACTAAGGGATATGCTGATTTTATTCCTGGCTTTGCAAGGAAACTAAAACCAGCTCATCCCTGCTGATAGGATTGAGCTCTGTCTTGTTTACATAGGCAAAGCTCTGTCCTGTCTTCCTCTTCACTGATCAGCGGGTGCCAGCAGTCATCCATTGGCTGGCACCCATTGATCAGGTTGTCCTGTGACTAATCATAGCACAAGCGGTGCGCCATACATACGTGGTTCTGCACAGCTGGCCGGCACTGTAACAGTAAAGCTGCAGTGAGCGGTCAGCAAATGGTTAAGGCATACTCATGATTTCTCCAAACTAAACAGAAAGATGTGAATTTACAGTGCCTTAACAAGTAGTGGATTGTGATCTGTGATCAGCTGTGCCCAATCACAGCTGATCACGATGTAAACACACTTGCTGGTTATCGACATTCCATTGTGACAGCACGAGGAGAGGAGAGAGCAGGTAACTAGCTAGTTTGAAAGGGGACATCTGCACTGATTATCAGGGCGCTGATCATCTTTATCCTGATTATCAATGCAGCCCCAAGAAAGCTTATCAGTGCTGCCTATCAGTGCCCATTAGTGATTCCAATCAATACTGCAAATCAGTACCCATCAGTGCTGCCAATTGGTACCCATCAGTGCTGCCAATCAGAGCCACCTATCAGTGCCCATCAGTGCTGTCTATAGTGCCCTTCAGTGCAAGCTATTAGTGCCCATCAGTGCTGCCCATGAGTGGTGCCTATCAGTGACCATCAGTGCTGCATATCAGTGCAGCCTCACCAGTGCCTCCTCATCAGTAAATCCTCATCAGTGCCATCTCATCAGTGCCTATCAGTGCAGCCTATCAGTGTTGCCTATCATTGCGCATCAATGCTGCCTCATCAGTGCCACCTCATCAGTGCCCATCATGGCAGCCTCATCAGTGCACATCAGTGCAGACCAATCAATGCACATCAGTGAAGGAGAAAAAATACCTGTTTGCAATGTTTTATAACAAAAACTAAGAAAAACTTTTTTTTTCAAATTGTCTTTTTTTGTTTGGTTAGCAAAAAAAAAATAATAATAATAATAATAATAAGTGGTGGTTATATACCCCCAAAAGAAAGTTCAATTTGTGTGGAAAAATAAATGATAAAAATTAGTAATGTAAATTTCAGATTTCCCCAAACCCCTCAGAGGTATTCTCCTTGAATAAAACTAACTTCTACTTTTAGTACCAATTCCTACTCATCGTTAACAATCTGGCAACCTTGGGGGGCGTGGCCGACTGCAGACTGAGATGGAAGCTTAATCACTCATTTCTGCTCATCCAGGGAATTACAGAAACTATATAGCCTCCAGTAGCGACAGATTCCCCCTCATTTACAACCCAGAGGGGCTACTTCAGTGGCACCCCTACACTGACCGACCCAGGGAAGGTCAAATCGCTACTTTGACAGAGGTAGAGCAGGTGAAAGGAGCCGGCCAGAATAGAGAAAAAGACTGAACCGACTCAATCCATCCTTGCAGCCAGTGGTGTGGTAAGCACAAATACCACTCTTACCTGAACCCCCACACCCTATACTCTCCACGGACACAATTATTGAGGAGCACAGACACTGGATTGAGCCGCAATTCATCTCGCTACTGAGCCGTCACACTCGCAGCAGACGCCATCTTGGGGCCTAGCTCAGGACCTCTGCCTGACGTCCCCCACCGCCCATCCATCATCTAAGTTGGGTAGGTTCCAATCCCCCGGACCCCCTCAATGCAAGCCTTTTGATGCCCAGTCCAGGTCACTACAAGGAATAGTTATTTCAGCACTAGCTTCTCCTGGGAGGCTCTAATGAGACTGGCAACACTGTAGCAACCGCCATCTTGAGGACTGGCAAAACGATCCTCACAGTACCTGATAACAGTTGGGGAAATCACATTAGTGGATATTAAAACCCCACACCAGCAATCCAGAGGAATCCTAGACCTAAATTGAGCACCTTAATTCTCACCAGAGAGTCCCCGCAACCTCCCTCCATCATCCCTGACCGATATCGGATGGCAAGGACGGCTGATTACTGTGACTCGGTAACCAGTATAATACGCATCTTTTGAGGCCTAGGACATTGAGCCCTTCCTTTGCCCTCCAGAATTAACAACTCCTCTCCAGATTAAACTAGGCACCAGTTTAGAACCCCATCATATCATAGCAGCATAGAGAGTTTCCCAGCCCGAACGGTAACACTAATCTGACTGACAGTGGCGCATCTGGGCCTAGCAATTCATAGAACTCAAGCTCCGGTGCCCTCACAGCTTGTACGGCGATAATTTGCCCTTTTCAGAATCATAATAGTTCTTCCTCCCTGCACAATCATCAGGCTGGAGTAGAACTTTACAAGTGCAGTCTCGGTGGAGGTGTCCTGGGGCCTAGTACAGTGGCCATACTGGTCCACCCATTCCTCTACTAAATATAGCCACAAGCCTGCTAGTGAATCTGAATCACATCAACAGCTCCACACCTTCACCTGTCTTGCCAGCAATCCCGAATCCCAGCTCTTGCGGCCTAATATTACCCGTGAACCTGGCTGTGCTTTCTAAAGCTCTAGAAAGACACCCTCCTCATATTTCAGCACCCTTACTGAATTGGAATAGCGAGTACAAACCTTGGACTACGAAACATATAATATCAAGCTGACATATACCAACAGATGTTCATTCCGTGGTTTGGACTTTCTATACTTACACACTGAATGCAAAACTAGAGTGCTGGGAATAGAATATCATTAGACCTAATTCCCTCTAATCTATGAAAGCTCATATATAAACATAGGCCTGATGGGTAAATAATCCTATAGTTCTGCACCAACCGGAGAATTATCACAGTAATGCCAGCTAACCCACTATTGCAGTCAAATAGTCACAACATAGAGAACTCGTTCCAAGATATGAATCAGAAAAGGAAAGAATACCGCCAACCCAAAAAACTGACCGAATTTTTCTCACAGTCAACTAAAGGAGACATCCAAGACAACGTCCGAGGCCCCACATCCGGAACTGTTGGCTTTTATACAGACCTTCCTGATGCGGAGACAGGTGACATACTGGGCTTGCAAAACTCATCACTTATCTCACCTTCTTCATCAACATCTTCAACTAGTAGCTGTCCTGCCAAATCCAAAATGAGATTGGACACAAAAACTCGAGATACCGAGGTGAGTCGTACATCAGAATACATCCCTTCCCAACAAGGTCAAGCTTCACCAATAGCTGCATTCCCCACGGCAAACCAGCCGGTGCTAGACACCACACTGAAAGAAATGCCCATCTCACTACAAACATCCTTGCATATTGAAATTTCCTCCATGTTCACCAAATTCTCAGCAGAAATGCATTCCGTGACTAAAAAAGTACATCACATAGAAAATCAAGTAGGTTAATTGACGGAAACCGTAAATGATCTGGTAGATGCACAAGACATCATCCGGGACAATCAATACAGGATGAAAATTAAAATGGCAGACCTCGAGGACCGGTCCAGGTGACACAATGTGAAAATATGAGGGATCCCAGAAAATGTTCTCCCACCTGATCTAAACGAATATGTCAGGAAATTAATTACCACACTCTTCCCCAAACTTACACTAATGGAAACCATAATTGATCGTATACATTGGCTTCCCAAATCTCCACATCTACCAGAGGAAGTTCCCCGAGATGTTTTGTTGAGGATACATTTCTTCCACACAAAAGACCAACTCCTGAGGAAAGCAAGGCAATTGGAGCATCTACCAGCTCCATATACCAAATTGCAACTGTATTCTGATCTTTCACAATTTACTAGACAACTAAAGAAACAACTTGGCACCATCACCAAACCTCTCAACACTCATAAAATCGCATAGCAATGGGGCTTCCCCACTAAGCTCGTGATTACCAAAAATGGAACCAAACATCACATCACTTCAGTAGAAGAAGGCCTTCAACTACTTTAAACGTGGGGTATCATACCAAACCCACCTACGATGTCCAATGCCCGTCATAATGGGAAAACAAACCCTTCTGCTAGAAAATAATGATGCTTCCACTTCTCCTCTACACCTCTATCCGCATTACAATTGTTCTTACCTACAGTTATACGTTCCGGTTCGGTGTCCTGCTCGTCGCAGTCACTTACACAAACTCAAACCCTAGTCTGCTCAACAGCTCCTGCTAAAACTGCCGTTGACCTTTTGTTGGTGTTGTTTTTTTTTTTTTTTTTGTCTTGTCTGTTTCTTTTTTTTTTCTCATTCTCTTCAATTCTCTCCCAATACAGATCCAGTGCTTGGCCACAATATACATCCATTGCTGAAGCGAGAGAATCGTCATTCTTCATATCGCACGAAATTACCTGGACGTGCATACAGAGATCATAGATAGAACCATCTCTTCACTTGTAAGTAATCCACCTTCTTTTTCAACTCTCCACAACACACCAGCTAAGATGTTGAAATTTTTGTCATTCAATACCAAGGGTCTTAATCATCCTGCCAAAAGAGCATCGCTATGGAGCAAAGTAAAAGAATCCCACTGTGATATGTTTTGCCTACAAGAGACACATTTCAAACTTAATGAGGAACCTTGTTTTACTAACAAAAATTTCCCAAATATCTACAAAGCATCAGGACCCTCAAAAAAGAACGGAGTGTTAATTGTAGTGAAAAATGCTCTGTCTTTTTCTCTTACAAACTGCTTATCAGATCCTGAGGGTAGATATTTTGCCCTCGATTGCATTATCAATAACTCTAGATACACTATTGTAAATCTCTATGTTCTAAACACAGGCCAGATCAGATTCCTAAAAGGTATGATAAAAACATTAAAGAAATTTCGCCAGGGCAATTTAATCATTTGTGGCAACTTCAATATGGTACCAAACACCAATATAGACTAATCATCTAAGAACACCAGACTTCCCTCACCAATGAGAACCTACTTAAGGAATAACGACCTATATGATATCTGGAGAAGTCACCACCCAACTGAATGTGATTTTTCATACTTCTCACATCCCCATAACACATTGATTACTTCCTAGTGGATAAGTGGATCCTACCCAACATCTCGGAGTCAGCTATTTCCACAATCACATGGTCTGCCATGCTTCGGTCACCATTTCTATTACAAACACTCAATCCGACTCTCCCAAAAAAATATGGAGAGCTAATTCATCGATAATCCATTCCGACATCTACTCACAACACATCAAAAATGGAACTGGAAAACTTTTTTAGTATAGTATAACTTCATCAAACAATATCATATTATGGAATGCACATAAAGCATTTATTAGAGGAATCCTCATTCAGTTAAATGCCAAAGAGAGGAGGAGGAAAGCACAGCATCTAGATAAACTCGCAAATTCCATCAAAGAAATCAAATGCAAAAACCAGTCCAATCCAAGTGAATCACTAAAAGATCAACTAGTACATCTCAGACAAGAATTAAGATCTCTCCTTTTAGAATATTTTGAAATTTCCCAGAAAAGATTCAAGGCACAACATTATGCTACTGGAAATAAAGCAGGGAAAGCGATGGCTCTCAGAATTAAGGGTCAGCATAACAAAACTAAAATCTCCCATCTATACCATTTTACCAATAAACAAAAGTGCTTAGACCCACAAGCCATTGCTGACGCTTTTAGTCACTATTGCTACACTTTATACAACCTGAAAGACGACCCCGCCTCTATTCAACCATCCCTGAATGATATTGATTTATTCCTACAAGGAATCAATCTTCCAAAAATTCAACATGAGCAACTTTTTAAGCTAAACGCCCCATTCACAACTCAAGAACTTATGGAAGTTATTTCATCTCTACCGCCCAATAAATCTCCTGGCCCTGATGGTCTTACAGGAGACTATTATAAACAATTCAATTCTATTTTGGCTCCCTACCTGACACGGGTATGTAATGATGCTGCTTCCTCTCTTCCACCTGAATTGTTAATTGCGCTAATTATCACATTGTCGAAGCCGGGGAAGGACCCCTCCGCACCACAAAATTATAGGCCTATTTCCCTGCTCAACATTGACACAAAAATCTATGCAAAACTTATAGCATCCAGGTTGGTAGATATCATGCCAACCCTCATACATAGGGATCAATCCGGTTTTACTAAGGGTAGGCAAGCCTATGATGCCACTTGTAGACTCATAAATATCATACATGAAGTAACAAATTCCAGAACACCTTCTCTGCTCCTCTCCCTGGATGCAGAGAAGGCGTTCGACGGAGTACATTGGTCCTACATACGAGCTACACTAACTAAATTTGGATTTAAAGGTCATATATTATCAGCTATTATGTCATTATACTCTACACCCTCTGCTCAAGTATACACCTCTGAGATGCTATCCAAACCATTTAATATTAGTAACGGAACTCGGCAAGGATGCCCTTTGTCCCCACTTATTTTTAATTTAATGATGGAACCATTAGCAGAATGCATTAGATCCAACAAACACATCACTGGTGTCACTATAGGCACCATCGAACACAAAATTAACTTGTTTGCAGATGATGTGATACTAATTATAACCAACTCTATTGCTTCCCTGGCTTTGGTACAAACTACTCTTCGACAGTTTAATGCTTTATCATAATATAAGATTAATGAAACCAAGCCCTCCATACTGGATCTAGGAGTGGACGGCACAACTAGTAATTTAATACGCAACCTTTATCCATACTCATGGGCTGACAAAGGAATTACTTACCTGGGAGTCACTCTAACCAAATCCACAAAAACACCATTTACCAGCAACTTTATTGTTCAAAAGAATTTTATTGATTTTTACAAAAGTACAATAAAGAAAGGTACACAAGGTAAGGGAGGGCCTTACCAAAATGACATAGGATAATGTAAAGAGGAATCAACAACATAATCAGATGTAAGCCAAAGGATGTAAATAAACACTAGAAATATGGAGAAAAAAAACAAAAAAAAGGGGGGAGCCCGCGGGCCGACCCCTAGGCCCCCTGCCGACACCCCATTTGGGAGCAAGCTGTGTCAGAGAGGGGGGAGGGTCGAACCCCCACCCGGCCAACCCCCAACCGTATATCACGTGGGCCTATATAAACAAAGACCTAAACACAGAGTACCTTTGGAACCTGCAGGCCCTTCAAGATAGCTTCCTTGAAGGAGAATCGAAAAAGAGGACCTGAAAAAGACCATATAGAGAACAAAGAAAGAAAGTGAGGAGAGAGATGAAGAGGAAAAAGAAAGGACACCAGGGAAGGGAATCCTTGTAAGGAGAAAGAAGGACCTGGTCATGTGGGTAGGTTAAGGTATTTCAGCCAGGGTTCCCAGAGAATGTCAAGTTTAACCAAGGAATCTAGTAGGATATTGGCATATTTTTCTTGGGTCATGATCCAGGTGATTTTTCTCTTGGCTGCATGGAAGGAGTCAGAGGGTTTTTTTCCAGGCCCTAGCTAGAGTGAGCTTAGCTCTCAATAAAATAAAGTGAGTAAGTTTAAATAATGGTTTGGAGAGGCCGTCAGGTCTATGATTAAGCAAAGCTATTTCTGGGTTTTGTGGACTAGCCTGGCACGTAATCTTCCTCAGAAAATAGAAAATCCTGTTCCAGAAACCCCTGACCCAGGGACATTCCCAACTTGTATGGTAGTACGTACCACTGAGATTGCAACCCCTAAAACATAATGTGGAGGAATTTGGAAACATTACGGAGAGGCGCAAGGGGACTAGGTACCACCGAGAGACCACCTTGATGCTGGCTTCCATCAATGGGACGTTAACAATACCCTTGAATGATTTTGAAAAGAGGGAGAGCCACTTATCCGCATCCCAAGAGAGGTTCAGGACCCCTTCCCAATACTTGGCATAGGGAGGTTTCTCTGGATGCTCCGTCAGTGATGAATAAATAATGGTGATGCCCCCTTTTTGATTGGAGATGTCCGAGCACCAATGTTCATAGGGGGTAAGGGTCGCTAGCATCGGTCTAGATCTCCAAACTGACCCAATAAAGTGGTAAATGTGTTGAAAGCGGAACCTTTCTGTCTGGGGCATATCAGGTTTCCTAGTGTAGTGCTCCAGGGTTATAGGGCCAGAGGAGGAAAGGAAGTGGCCAATTCTATTGATGCCTTTATTGGTCCACCATTCAAAGGCATGGATATCTTGGCCTGGGGGGAAACCGGGGTTGTCAAAAACATCCTCCAGGGAGCAAATGGATGAGACCAGGGTTGGGAACCTAAAAAAGGAGTCACAAAGGGCCACTGAATGAGAAAGAGTGGGAGACAAGTTCGAGGGTCTAGATTTGGGGTGGGCCCACACCAGGAAGTATAAGGTGTTGAGCGGGACTGCCTGTCTCTCGGTCCCAACCTAGTCTGGTCTATTGGACCGCGCATGGATAATAGAAAATTGTGCCAATTGTGCCGCCTGATAATATCTCCAGAGATTCCGAAGCCCGAGACCTCCCTGGTTTCGACGTCTCATCAGGACTTCAGCTAGGCATCTATAGCCTTTGTTACCCCAAACAAACTTTTTGATTTGGGATTGGAGCTTGAGCAGTTGTGATTTTTTGATCGGGATGGGTAGGGATCTAAACAAGTAAAGGATTTTAGGCAGGAGGGTCATCTTGACCGCGTTAACCCTCCCCAACCATGAAATACCCAATTTCCCCCAATTGGCTAGTTCCTTCGAGAGTTGTTTATATATAGGGGGGTAGTTAGCATTATATAATTGTTCAATATTGGACGCAAGATTAACACCAAGGTAGGGGATATAGTTATAGCTCCAGGAGAAGTGGTACCGATCCTTAAGCTGTTGAACAACCTTCTCAGGGATATTAATGTTAAGGGTAGCCGATTTTGCCATATTGACTTTCAGACCTGATACCCTACCAAACCTCTGTAAAAGATGGACAATGTAGGCGCATGCGCGGGAGCTCACAGTACGGACGCATGTACTGAGAGCTCCGCACCTTTCAGGCCGATAAATCCCTGCCACAGCAACGGGAAGAGCGCGCACGGGCTCCGGTAGGACTGTAACACGCAGGGGGGAACACAGGCACCCCCTCGGATGTCGGGAGTTTCTGCCCGCCGGGACCTTACCCGCCAAATTGAGGCCGGTGCTTCACTAGGCCCCAATCCTAAGATGGCGGCGGCAGCCGCGGCTCGAGGCATGTCTCAGGGGACAGCAACAAACAAAGAGGATTCAATAGCAGACCAGGACTGCATGCTGCTGTGTACGGAGCTTTCTATCGTATGCTCTATAGTATCGGTAGTATCTACACTTCAGTTTAACTAATACCAATACGACCACAAAACGCAGGGGGTTCACTAGTCCACATCCTTTCAGGTACCGGGAGACAGAGGGTGACTTCGGACCTCGACACAGGTCCTATCTAAGACTATATCGACCCCTCCGAACATCTCATTCTCCACATGAGTGTCAACCCGAACATCCTTCGAGGCATGTGTCGTCGTACGTCAGGACCAGACGATAACTTAGGAGAAACAAACAACGACAGGGGACTCTGTACGGAGCTCGGCGCCGACGGCGGCGGTAGAA